>JXCR01099719.1:0-18897 GCA_002079205.1 Phalaenopsis hybrid cultivar
CTAGCATTCAAGGGTGCCCTAAACATGATAGAACATTCAATGGACATTGATTCTTAATTATCATAAAATCAAGTTCCATTTCATCAATATATTATAATTAATAAGATAACTTAATTATTTATTTTCTGAATATTATATTTCAATGATTCATTTCATTTCATTAATGCATTTAACATGTTAATTAAGAGTCATCTTGAAAANATTTGTTAATGATAGAATATGTTTTTCAGCATATTATATTAATACTTTGATATATAAAACATAATAATAAAATACAAAATTTTGTCTAATTTCAATATAAAGATTAAAAGTGAAGTGATGTATTGAGGGGTTATATTAATTCCAATTAGTAATAATAATCCTATTTCCATTAACACATATGTTCTTGATATTGATGATGGAATAATGTGCAATTTATAATACAATATTTGATTACTAATTAAAAATAGTAAAATTATTTGTACTTCTAGCATTCAAGGGTGCCCTAAACATGGTAGAACATTCAATGGACATTGATTCTTAATTATCATAAAATCAAGTTCCATTTCATCCATATACTATAATTAATAATATAACTTATTATTTATTTTCTAAATATTATATTTCAATGATTCATTTCATTTCATTAATGCATTTAACATGTTAATTAAGAGTCATCTTGAAAANAATTACTAATAAAAAATAGTAAAACTATTTGTACTGCTAGCATTCAAGGGTGCCCTAAACATGATAGAACATTCAATGGACATTGATTCTTAATTATCATAAAATCAANGTTTGTTAATGATAGAATATGTTTTTCAGCACATTATATTAATCTTTTGATATATAAAACATAATAATAAAATACAAATTTTGTCTAATTCCAATATAAAGATTAAAAAGTGAAGTGATGTATTGAGGGGTTATATTAATTCCAATTAATAATAATAATCCTATTTCCATTAACACATATGTTCTTGATATTGATGATGGAATAATGTGCAATTTATAATACAATATTTGATTACTAATTAAAAATAGTAAAATTATTTGTACTTCTAGCATTCAAGGGTGCCCTAAACATGGTAGAACATTCAATGGACATTGATTCTTAATTATCATAAAATCAAGTTCCATTTCATCCATATACTATAATTAATAATATAACTTATTATTTATTTTCTAAATATTATATTTCAATGATTCATTTCATTTCATTAATGCATTTAACATGTTAATTAAGAGTCATCTTGAAAATTAATATGACTCTTTTTTTTCTTTGGTAATTATAAATTACAGGCACAGACCAATGTATTCATCTCAGGATAGCATTCTTCCAAGTGTAGATTCAGGCTTTGTTGACTCAGTTGAGCCTCTCCTAATGGAACATAAAGTAAGTTTAAATACTATTTCATCTTATGTATATATACATATATATATATATATACACACACACTAAATTATAAGATTTACTTGATAATTGAATTAAAAAAGGATAATTTTTTTTATAATGCTAATTTATAATTAAATATTACAGGTGGACTTGGCATTATTTGGGCATGTGCATAACTATGAAAGAACCTGTGCAGTTTATAAAAATGAATGTANATTCAAACAACTTAAATAATGCTGATCAATGATATTAATTGATAAATTGCAGCCAGGATCAATATCTGTAGTGGAGGCCTTGACTGATGAAGTTGCAGCTGGGAAAATTGATTCAATTTTACATATTGGGGACATAAGTTATGCAACTGGATTTTTGGTGGAGTGGGATTTCTTCCTCAATCTTATTACTCCTGTGGCTGGCCAACTTTCCTACATGACAGCTATAGGAAATCATGAAAGGTAAGCTTTAATTCATTTAAATTTCTTCTCAATCTGATAAAATATATTTTGGTTATGTTATCATTTAGATAATAAAATTTAAATGATATTTAAGGTTGAATTTTTCTTTTAAATCCAATTTTAACATATAAAAAGATAATGTAACCTTGTATGTTTATAAGTGCATGATATGTAGTAAATACATTGTATTTACATGACATGATGAGGGATTATATGTATTATAGGGACTATCCAGACTCTGGTTCTGTGTATGTTACACCAGACTCAGGTGGAGAGTGCGGTGTTGCTTACGAGAGCTATTTTCAAATGCCTACGAGTGCAAAGGATAAACCATGGTACTCTTTTGAACAAGCTACCGTTCACATAACAGTTGTATCAACAGAACATGACTGGACTGAGAATTCTGAACAGGTAAATAATAAAATTAGAAATTAAGAAAAAAAATACTACTTTCTTNCCCAGAGGCAAAATTTGGCATCCCAGCAGCATAACCACACCAAAGATGCTGCTTATTCTTGAAACATTTACATACACACCACCCAATTCCGATGTATTTATTTACATATCTGACACCTAAGCTTCAATTGGTACATATATGCCACTCCTTATGAATAGATGAAAATGTGTATTCACTTTTTAAAAATTTAAAAAAAAAGTTGAATTTTTATTCATGTGATATGAAATATTTGGGTGGTATAAATGTAAGAAAAAATAAGATACGTAAATACATAAGAATTTGGTGATATGTATGTAAATTCCCATTGTTTATGTGTCATGGGACCTTACCAGGAATACAAATTGTTTTGAAAGATAACTCTAACTGCTTCTATTTATTTGCATTCTTCTTGGCTACCATAACTCATTTTTGACAAATATGGTAAGGCAAAATTATTAATTGAGGGTAGACAAATTGGAATGGAGACTAGAGTTACAAATGAGAGTTTAATAAGTTATTCATGGCTCGCTTTAAGTAAAGCTTGTTCATTATCATTTGAATAATTAATCAAACGAGATTGAATTTTTTGACAAGTACTAAATTACTAAATGAACAAGTGTCGAGAGTTTGCTATTTAATTCATTTATATTTATGAATAATATCATTTAAAGCTTATAAACATTGACGATTATAATTTGATTCCAACCGATTCATAAGCATATCATTCGAATGTTTATTGGCTCATCAAGCCTTATTTAATATGGACTATTTGCTTTTCCCCACAAAATGCTCTTATAAAATTTGAGTAAGGCAATTAAGGCTCGATCATTGCTTAATTATAGCTCATTTATTTTTTTGCAAATAAGTTGTTATTTAATGAGCTCGATAATCTCAATAAGAAGAGAGACCAAATATTTTATGAATAGAGCCCAAATATGTTGTGCATAACGATGCAGAAAATAAACTCCAACAACAAATAAACAACCAACTATAGTGCAATTTACTAGGTTCTACGCAAATCCACCTANCTAATGATAAAATAAGCTTAGTAGCATATCATGTTAATCTTTGTTTGTTAATGACAGAATATGTTTTTCAGCATATTATATTAATCTTTTGATATATAAAACATAATAATAAAATACAAATTTTGTCTAATTCCAATATAAAGATTAAAAGTGATGTATTGAGGGGTGATATTAATTCCAATTAGTAATAATAATCCTATTTCCATTAACACATATGTTCTTGATATTGATGATGGAATAATGTGAAATTTATAATACAATATTTAATTACTAATAAAAAATAGTAAAATTATTTGTACTACTAGCATTCAAGGGTGCCCTAAACATGATAGAACATTCAATGGACATTGATTCTTAATTATCATAAAATCAAGTTCATTTCATCAATATATTATAATTAATAATATAACATATTATTTATTTTCTAAATATTATATTTCAATGATTCATTTCATTTCATTGGTAATTATAAATTACAGGCACAGACCAATGTATTCATCTCAGGATAGCATTCTTCCAAGTGTAGACTCAGGCTTTGTTGACTCAGTTGAGCCTCTCCTAATGGAACATAAAGTAAGATTAAATACTATTTCATCTTATTAATATATATACTAAATTATAAGATTTACTTGATAATTGAATTAAAAAAGGATTATTTTTGTTTATAATGCTAATTTACAATTAAATATTATAGGTGGACTTGGCATTATTTGGGCATGTGCATAACTATGAAAGAACCTGTGCAGTTTATAAAAATGAATGTAGGGGAATGCCAATAAAAGGCAGTAATGGAGTGGATGCTTACTATAATGGCAATTATACAGCTCCAGTTCATGCAGTCATTGGAATGGCTGGGTTCAAGCTTGATATCTTTCCAAGCCAAGTAAGTATTTTTACCTTAGTTTTTATTATATTATAGTTTATATTTTACAAACTTTAAGATATATAGATTTATATTTACATTTGTGCCTTCACTAATAATGTTTTGTATTATGTCTGTAGGTTGATAATGTATGGAGCTTAAAGAGGATTTCTGAATATGGTTACACAAAAGTTCATGCCACAAAGGAAAAATTAAGCTTTGAGGTAAGGCTTGTGGTTATTTGAACTTCATACAATTACCTACCTTGAACTTCACTAATTAATTAAATTAATTAAATAAATGCCTTTGCCAAGAGTCTCATCGAACTTGCTAATTGGCATCATTTTCCAAATATCTAATTAATAGATGTTATATAAATGTGTTACATGTACTTCAGGAGGGTTCAAATCCCCTCTAACACAGTTGACCTTCAGGAGGTGGTACTTGAATTGTTAGACACATTAGCTGTGCCTGAAGACTCATACAATAGCCTCTGACCATTCCTTTTTACTATATATATATATATATATATAATCTTATTTTTAATCTAATTTCTTAATGTTTTAATGGCAACAGTTTGTGAATTCAAAAACAAGGGAAGTGAGAGATAGCTTCTACATCACCAAAGAGACAAAGTAGTTGGTGCCATTGAGGGAAATATCAACATCAAATCTTCTATTAATTACATGTACTATATTGTAATAAAAATGGGTAGATGCATAAGAAAATTATTTTATTTTGTACAATTTGTAAAACAAAGAATTTCATTTTCTTTGTGGTGGGGTAGTTCAGGATGATTTTCTTTTTGCACATGTTGATGTTGAACAGCATTTTTTGATACTTGATGTTAAATAAAATTTAATTTTATACAAGCAATTTTATGTTTCCATTATATAGAAAATCTGAAATTATTGAAAAATACATGGCTTGCAGCAGCAACAGGGTATAATTCATATTAGCCAGAGGCAAAATTTGGCATCCTAGCAGCATAACCACACCAAAGATGCTGCTTATTCTTGGAACATTTACATACACACCACTCAATTCCTATGTATTTATTTACATATCTGACACCTAAACTTCAATTGGTACATATATGCCACCCCTTATGAATAGATGAAAATGTGTATTCACTACACATTTTAAAAATTTAAAAAAATTTGAATTTTTTTTATGTGATAAGAAATATTTGGGTGGTATAAATGTAAAAAAAAATAAAGTTTTTATTTTAGATATGTAAATACATAGGAATTTTGTGGTATGTATGTAAATTCCCATTGTTTATGTGGCATGGGACCTTACCAGGAATACAAATTGTTTTGAAAGATAACTCTTAACTGCTTCTATTTATTTGCATTCTTCTTAGCTACCATAACTCATTTTTGAGCTATATAGATTTAAGGTTTCAAATATGGTAAGGCAAAATTATTAATTGAGGGTAAACAAATTGGAAAGACGACTAGAGTTACAAATGAGAGTTTAATGAGAGTTATTCGTGGCTCGCCTTAAGTAAAGCTTGTTCATTATCATTTGAATAATTAATCAAACGAGATTGAATTTTTTGACAAGTACTCAATTACTAAATAAACAAGTGTCAAGAGTTCGCTATGAATAATATCATTTAAAGCTTATAAACATTGACGATTATAATTTGATTGCAACCGATTCATAAGCATATCATTCAAATGTTTATTGGCTCATCAAGCCTTATTTCAAATGGATTATTTACTTTTTCCCAACAAAATGCTCTTATAAAATTTGAGTAAGGCAATTAAAGCTCGATCATTGCTTAGTTATAGCTCATTTATTTTTTTGTAAATAAGTTGTTATTTAATGAGCTCGATAATCTCAATAAGAAGAGAACCCAAATATTTTATGAATAGAGCCCAAACATGTTGTGCAAAACGATGTTGAAAATAAACTCACACAACAAATAAACCAACTACATTGCAATTTACTAGGATCTACGCACATCCACCAAATCCCCTCAACACAAACCCCAAATCTTCAATAATCCCTCCTACAAATAAGAGAGGATTATGACAAACAAACTAGAACTACTTCAAACAAATGAAGATCATATAATTAGATCTCCTACAATTAGGTTTCATACTATAGAAAAGATTATACAATTAGATCTCCTCAACTTACGTTAGCAAATATCAATCTTCCTAATTATAAACGATTTCATACTTTCCATCACAATCTCCACCTTAAATCTCACTTTCAGATAAGCAGGAGATGACCAAGATGAGCTCCAATAGCATAACTACTGGACCAAGATGGTTGCCTACATACCCCTCCTTACGGGATCAAGCCTCACGTAGTTCCTTAAAATGCCCGAGAGGTAATCAATTATGAAATTGGATGTTTACCATAACAATATGTGAACTTTTGGACATATAGTACTTCATGAGCATATCTACTAGATTCTCATTTGTATCTACTTCAACATATTAATAATATCATCAATCAAGTTTTAAACAAAGCAACAATAGAGTAAACCAATCTCCAACCGCCTGAACCTTCTGCTAATGTGAATAAATAGCCAGTCGTAGACCTACACCTATTCATATCACATGCATACTCTGAATTAATATAGTCTACACACAAATCAATAATAGATGACAATCTCTCAAACACCAAGCAACATTAAATATACCATTCAGGTACCTCATAATACTCTTCACATTCTGTCAATGATTCTTTCCTAAATCATGCATAAAAATGCTCACAACACCAACCACTGGTGCAATGTCTAATCTGGTTCATACAATGACGTACATCAAACTACCCAATGCACTGCTATAAAGATATGAACTCAATTAAAAGTGAGATGCAATTGGTAGACTCACAACCTTGCTCGAGCAAACAACACCAAACTTCTTTAAAACCCTCTAAACATATGCTCCATGCCAAGAATATTATGAGCTTCACCCAACTCCCTCATCTCAAAATATTTGGACAATTTCTTCATCATCTTATCAACCTCAATCAGACAAGTAGATACAATCAACACGTCATCAATATATAGAAGCAAACAGATGAACACACAATTAGCTAACTTTTTAAAATATGCACAATAATTGTATTGATTTCTCGTGCACTCCTATCCCAACATGAACTGATCAAACTAATTATATACCCCTAATGTGGTGACTGCTTTAAGAACTTATCCAATATAAACTTCTTTAACACCTACTAAACATATGCTCCATGTGAGCGCTAAACCTTTCCAATGTCTTATCACTGAGAATTTCCATGCTAAACATCTTGCAAGCTTCTCCCAACTCCCATCTCAAAATATTTTTATAATTTCTTAATCATCTTATCAACCACAATTAGACAAGCAGATACAATCAACATGTCGTCAATATATAGAAGCAAACATATGAACTCACCATTGGCTAACCTTTTAAACTACACACAATGATTGTATTGAGTTCTCGTGTACTCATGTCCCATCATGAACTGATCAAACTGCTTATACCACTGATGTGGTGACTACATTAACCCGGATAAGGACTTATCCAACATGTCGTCAATATATAGGAACAAGCAGATGAACTCACCATTGGCTAACCTTTTAAAATACACACAACGATTGTATTGAGGTATAGTGTACTCATATTCCATCACGAGCTAATCAAACTGCTTATACCACTAACATGGTGACTACATTAGCCCAAATAATGACTTATCCAATTTGTAGATTAAGTCTTGTGAGGCTCCATATTTAGATGTCTACTGCATATCATATGATTCCCCATATCAAAATGCAGTTTTGACATCAAGCCACTCCAAAATCAGATCGCACTGTGTCATAAGTGTTACAAGAACACAGATAAAAAGATGCTTAACAACTTAGGAGAACACCTCATCATAGACATTATGTTTTCGTTGCACAAAGCCTTTCGCCACTAACCTTACCTTCTATCGCACAACGGCTCTATGAGATTCTTCCTTTTTTACATACATCACCCAATAGCTTTCCTTCTTGAAGGAATCACTAGCCTCCAAATAACATTCTTCGAAAGAGACTCCATCTCTGCATCCATTGCGCCTGTCCAAATATCAACATCTGGGCTTTCCATAACTTCTATAGTGACAAGGAATTTCAGCCTTTGTAGCTAAAAGTTCAAATTTAATGTGATATCTCAACCAAGCTTATTTTTAGATATTCCAACACTGACATTGCTCCTATCAATAAATTCTTGAGCATAGAGCTCATTCTCAACATTTTCTTCCACCTTCTCTCGATGTGTACCTTTTAAGATGCGATGAAATTATGTGCATGAGTAGAAATGGACGAATTCTAAGAAACAATGGAGTTGCATTAAAATCTAACTTCTATTGTATATCTATGATAACTCTCTACCAGCTTCAAGTCAAGGACACCTTATCAAAATTAATAGTCATGTTAATGAAAATATTCTTCTCCGTCTGGTCATAAAGTTTGAAACCCTTGACTCCACATCTAAAGCTAGTGAAGATTGCCTTCCTTACTCGAGATTTTAGTTTATCATTCTGCACATGGTAGTTAGCTAGACAAAAAAAAACACTTATATGTTAATAATCTCTAGCAGGATGCATCAGCCACATCTCCTTTGGGGTCTTCTTTCTAAAAACTGCAAAATAAAGATAATTCATCAAGTGATAAGCATATAGCTTATGGCCTCGATTCAATAAACTATCCAACCTAACATTGGAAAACATACACAAAATTTTCTTCACCAAAGTACATTTCATCCCTTTTGTCAACCCGCTCTATTGTGGTGTCTCTCAAACAGTGAAATGGTGATCTATCCCAACACTCTAACACTCTTGCAAGAACACATTTGATGTGCATTTGGCCCATTGTCTGCTCTAATACATCAGATCTTTTTATCAGTCTGAGTCTCAATCCACTTCTTCCAAATTATCGAAATCTCTAGTACCTTGCTCTTGCACTTCATAGTGTACACAAACATCTTTGGAGCAATCATCGATAAAAGAGACATAATATCTCTACCATCCAAACAATGTTATGTTTCTTTGATCCCAATCATTTGTGTGAACATGCTCTAAAATATATTTTATACTATGGACGCTAGTAATAAAGGATACATGTCTCTTCTTGCAAAATGCATAATGTTCACATAAATAAAGTTTGCAGGTGCTCGCTCTTTAATTAATCTTTGTTTCACCAATATTTGAAGTAAAGCCCCTCCAACATGAGCTAGCATCATATGCCACAATGCAGTGGCGTCAGAACAATCATCAACAATAACAACCATCCAAGTTACTTTACTACCCTAAAGATAGTAAATGTTATTATGGTGAACTCCCTTTATAAAAATCAGTATTCCACGACATATGTTTAGAACTCTTGGTTCAATAACTACCTTGTAGCCCTAGGACTCTAAAGCCCCAATAAATTCTTTATGATATCCGGAGCATGTAACATCAGTCAGCTTCCTCACAGTACTACCATGCATTCCGGTAAAGATGTTGCACACACCAATATTACAACAAACTTGATCATTGCCCAAAGTTACCGCACTACTATTCAACTTGTACGTATAAAACCACTCTCAAAGGGGACAAATGTGATTGGGAGCAACTATGTCTGGAATCCAACATGAATTGTCTGAATAAAAATGGTATGAAATTGTATATACCAATACATATGAATCCACCCTATTACTTCTCCACAATAAGGTTGACTTTCAACTTAGAGAAAAGTCTCTTTCCATTCTTCTTCAACTTCGAACAATCATTCTTCCAATGAATTATCTTTAAACAGAAAGCACATTGATTTTTTTCAAGATCGCACCCATGAGACTTGTCGCGCATTTGGAGAAATATCACCGTTGTCATCCTTCAATGCCCAATTTTTTTTCTCAGATCAACAGTGTTGGAAGTATAAGTGTCTCAATCGACTCCATCTTCGTTTACTCATTATCCCTTCGACATAACTCATGGTTCAACAACGCCGCAGTTACCTCATCATAATTCAAGGCATTTTTCTCATGAATAAGTATCATCGTGAAGTTTCTATACTCATAAAGAAGCGAATTCAATAAAAAAAAGGATTGCCTTTATTTTCAACCTTCTCATGTAGATTTAATAGACTTATCAAAAGCTTTGTAAAATCATTCAAATGCCCATCAATAGTAACCCCATGTCTCATCTGAAACCTATAGAGTCGAAGCTTCATATGGAGACGATTCTCAATGCTTTTCATGAAATATTTATTTTTCAAATTTCTCCACAAATTTTCTTTAGATGTCTCCATCATCACTCCATATTTGATCTCCTGAGATAAATAATTTCGAATCTAACCCCACACTTCGACTCACAACTAATCTTCTTCTAACATCATTCAAACATGTTCATCCCTATCAAGAACTTCCTTCAAATTCAAATAACACAATGCATTTATCACCTCACAACAGATGCCAAAATTTTCTTTGTTGTCAAATTTTAACACGTCGATCTTCGCATGGTGTGTAACCACCGGATAAATTCTTTTCCATTGTCATTGTGATGTTGAAGTACCCAATCACATGTTTTTATCGATAGGTCTGACAGATAGACCAACATGCTCCGATCTCTGTCTTGCGTCCACAGCTTCATCAAAATCGCAGCTGCCCGTAAGCAGAATCTGACCAATTTATGATACCAATTATTGTGCAAAACAATTAAAAAAACAAATTAACACAACAAATGTACAAATGTAAAAACAAAAAAACACTGTGATTTATGTGGTTCAACACAAATCCACTCAAGTCCACGAAAAGATGTTCTTCCACTGTGAATAGGTGGGGAGAATGGATAAATTGGATGAATTAAGGTTACAATTCAATTAGGTTATAAAGAGAACATTAGGTTAAACAAATTAGAAGCATTTCAAATATAGGAAAAAACATGCAATTAAATCTTATCTAATTAGGTTTCATAACATAGAAAAGATCTTATAATAAAGTTTCCTTAAATTAAGTTACCTAATATCAACCTTTCTAATACGTACACTTTCTAATTTACAACTATTAGATTTAAAATTTTTTATAACAAAATTGAGCTCGAACTGAAGCTCAAACATAATCTTAGAAGCTAAAAACGAACTCGAACTAAACTCGAACAAGCTATTAATAAACGAGCTCAAGCTCAAACAAGTATCTGCTTGGCTCTGTTCAGTATATTTACGGTCCTAAACAAGCTCTTAAAAAAAAAAATCCTTCCGAAGCAAAATACATGCCTAGGAATATCAGAAGCTCTCTAATGCAACAAAAATAAGACAATCCTACCACCGAAGAAACCGAATTATCATTACTTGTCGCAATATCATTATCTTATAAACATTTTAATACAAAGATTTTCATTTTCTTTTGCTAGCCAACTAAGTTTTACACGGTTTATTTAATGTTCATGTTGTTATATATTGACCAAAGAATCAACAACAAAAAAAAAAAAGAGAAATATGATGCTCACAATACATTCATTTAACTGATTTTATGTCATGCCCTCACACAAAATTATTCTCATGTTCCACTTCTGATTTTTTCTAATGGTTCAATTGTCTAGCTAAAAAATATTATTAATATAATTAAGATATTTTCCTAAAAGAATATTACCCTTTTAAACCCATATGCAAATTTTTTAATGAAAAAACATGATTAAAACAGTGAACTCATAAGGAAAAACATTCCAAATAAGGGGTATAAGAGGTTCTTTAAATTAAAAGACTTAGACCACTTCAGTACTCTCATGGTGAAATTATTCGTGTAATATACTAAATCAGAAGAAATTTACTTCAAAGAAAATATGGAGATAGCAGAAATGCAAATTGAACATGAAAGTTTGAGGACTAAATAAGATTCTTTATAACTTTCAAAGGTGGTTGGCTAAAGNCTCACAAAATCATTCTCATGTTCCACTTCTGATTTATTCTAATTGTTCAATTGTCTAGCTAAAAAATATTATTAATATAATTAAGATATTTTCCCAAAAGAATATTACCTTTTTAAACCCAAATGCAAATGTTTTAATGAAAAAACATGATTAAAACAGTGAACTCATAAGGAAAAACATTCCAAATAGGGGATATAAGAGGTTCTTTAAACTAAAAGACTTGGACCACTTCAGTACTCTCATAGTGAAATTATTCGTGTAATATACTAAATCATAAGAAATTTACTTCAAAGAAAATATGTAGATAGCAGAAATGCAAATTGAACAAGAAAGTTTGAGGACTAAATAAGATTCTTTATAAATTTCAAAGGTGGTTGGCTAAAGGATAATTTCCTATATAATATATTTTAAAAATTCACTAAAGGACACAAATAAAGGATACTATTTAAATTTGACGCATTCTAATTTAAATTACGAGCCATCCAACCTATGATTTTAATTAATTTATATTTCAACTTAATGCTTTGATAAAATGAACCCATCGACAGCAGAAGTTGTCCATTCCAAGTCCTAAGAAGCTCAAATCAGACACTGAGTATGTTAAGAAATTATTAATTAAATGATCAAATAACCTATAATTTTTTTTTGCAAACTTATATTCAAAATGAGCTATACTTTGAGAGCAATCCATGAAGCCAACGATTAATCAATTTTAAGATAAATAAAAATACTTAATTGCTAAAAAAATAATTTATAATCAGTTTAATTAATATAGCACTCCATTAAAATATTTAGGATATTAACTAAAATAATCAAAATATTGCACCCAAAAATAAGTAATTGATTATCCTCCACATTAAATAATAATAATAATAATAATAATAATAATAATAATAATAATAATAATAAATCTAAACTTTAAATCAGGAACTTAGAGAAATGAAAAATTCAAGAATACAACTCAAACATTTGACTTTGATAGACAGCCAGCAGCACTCCTGATACAAAAATGGCCCCATGTAAATAGTCGGTAGGTGTATGACATGGTTAATATTAGAAGCTTTATTCGACACTAATAAGAGCTAAAACACGACGGCTAAAAAAAAATTGGAGACCGCAGTCATACAAGACAATAACATGAAACTCCCCGTTGTATAAATAGAAACATATGTTTCAGTGATAATTATCCATATGCAATAATATGCAGTCCAAAAATAATAAATATAGAAAACCATTCAAAAGAGTTTAATACCTGATTTTCCAAAAAAGAGATGAATGAGAATCGTCGACTGCATATTGCATATGTCGTGAAGCACCCTCTGGTCTAAGTTCATCAATCTTAGTCCTCAGCAAATAAATAAGCTCTTTATATCGTGATTGTTTCTTCTTCAGCACTCGTACGAAAGCATGCAGACCGAGAATGGTAATTTCCTTCTTCTTAAGCCGTAAGATTGGTTTTACATTGAAGCGATTTTCCACGCTATGCATCCTCTTCTTAAGGAGTGTGTACATGTACCTAATCAAATGAGCCATGTATCTGAATATGGAAAAGAAACGAGGAAGTTTTACAAACAAACCATTCAATTCCAATGTATTTACATATTGACCTGTAATTTTTACATACATACAACTTTACCTTTTAACTCTGCATGAAAAGGTGTAGTTCACTTTTTAAAAGTTAATATGATGGTATTTTTTGAAAAAAATGTGGATGTTACGAATGTAAAAAAAGCAAAATTTAGGTGTTAGATATATAAATACATAGAAATTGGGCACTATATATGTAAATTCTCCAAAAAATATTACTCCATAGTTGTTTGCAATATGGTTAATAAATAAGTGACTACTATGAAAAGCAAAGGGCAAGAAACCAGATTGTTGTGCTTTTTATGAGTCTTGCATGTAGTGCTTCAAGCCGTTGTACTCGTACTTATGAATTAGCATAGAGTGGATGGCGGCGTGTAGCTAAGATGCGGGGCAAAGTATTAAATGGTGTGCCTGAATCTATAGTGGAAAACTTTGCTTTGAAGNGCATTCAACTTTACCTTTTACCTCTGCATGAAAAGGTGTAGTTCACTTTTTAAAAGTTAATATGATGGTATTTTTTGAAAAAAAATGTGGATGTTACGAATGTAAAAATACCAAAATTTAGGTGTTAGATATATAAATGCATAGAAATCGGGCAATATATATGTAAATTCTCCAAAAAATATTACTCCATAGTTGTTTGCAATATGGTTAAGAAATAAGTGACTACTATGAAAAGCAAAGGGCAAGAAATCAGATTGTTGTGCTCTAGGCATATTAATTGCCAACTTAATCTTTATGAGCCTTGCATGTAGTGCTTCAAGCCGTTGTGCTCGTACTTGATGAATTAGCGTAGAGTGGATGGCGTCGTGTAGCTAAGATGTGGGGCAAAGTATTAAATGGTGTGCCTGAATCTATAGTGGAAAACTTTGCTTCGAAGAGTTAATGTAATCAAACTGAGCCTTTGTACCCTCCGTTTTGAAGCCCCAAAGCAAGAGTTTCTTAAAACTTGGGCATTGGATGCCCCACAATAAGTTTTGGAGTATTTAGATTAATAATGTTTATAGGCACTTCCAGCGTCTACAAGGATATTGTTCGGTTTCACTTCATCCTTAAAACTTACATACTGCAATCTATATCAAAAGATGAAAAAGAACAAAAGCAGCAATTATTCATGTATAAATTAAAAGTATATTACCTTCGGTTTGTCATTCGCTTCTATGCTTTCAAAATATATTTTAATTACTTGGCTCATTGGTGTATCTTTTACAGTAAAACCAAACCTTGNCTCAAGCGTCTACAAGTATATTGTTCGGTTTCACTTTATCCTTAAAACTAACATACTGCAATCTATATCAAAAGATGAAAAAGAATAGAAGCAGCAATTATTCATGTATAAAATGAGATCCACCATCCCTAAGAAGAGAAAAAAGAGCATGTGACTTGTGTACATGTTTCAACCAAAAAACTCTCCAGTAATGCCAATTGAGCACAACAATGAGCTACCTTGTTACTGTCCCTAGATGTAAACTAAAAGTACACCCATCTAAAATGGGTAAGGAACGCAAAATTTAGGCTGCCATGAGGTCGGGTACACCACACTCGATCTTGCACAGTTTGGCAGAAGTGAATTGATGATTTTAGAAAATTCACTCTCAATAACATCCACGGCTCCATAATGTCTCAATTGGTGCCGATATGGGCATTGTTCCAGTGTTCTGTCGGCACTCCAGTCAAATAAACGGTGATCCTTCGCATCTCAAATGAAAACTGCTTTGCCAACCAAGTGAAAGGAAAGGAGTACCTATTCACATCGTCTGAAGGGGACGCCATAAGTGGTAATGAGACGGCCTACAAAGCCGACTAGTGTCCCAATGCTTTTGGAATGGCGAAAAAAAAAAACCCCAATTGAGCAACTCAAGCATGGAGTACTGTAGCCACAAAAACAGTGGGTGCGCCAAGAAGTCATCCATGCTTCTTAGCATTATGAGCTCCTCAAACATTTGTGATCTGTGATGCAAAAAAAAGTGGGCCAGTGCAATGTTGTGACTTCTGAATCTAGATAGCTCTCTAGTATCTCCATCTAAGCTGTCAAACGATGTCACATTAAACCTCCACCTCCTCAAAGTACTGATACCTTTAAGAAGAGTCCCACACCTTGCCGCATTATGGCAGCCCAAGGGCAGTTGGATGTAAAGGCCATCCCTCTCGAACTTAAGCAATTATTAGTGGGTCTTCAACAATAATTTCCACCAAAACATGTGCTCCCGTTAGTTCAATCGATATTTCCCAAGCAATTTGCAGTTGCCAGGTGAGATGAGAAAAAAATTGCCATGGGTGAAGGTAGTAATTGTTTGCCGAGTGATCATGCCGGTGAGCTCAGACTGGTCAATGGAGAGCTGAGTATGTAAAGAAATGCGAGCAGTCATGTCCCTAAGCTCCTAGCTGAAATAATACAGGAGCAGCCCAAGGCTTTGTCTATTAAATCCAGGACCTAGAGCTGATCCACCTCTTCAACCTTAAAATTAGTTCAATTCGCCAAACTCCATCTCATATTGTCCCACAAGCTAGCTGGCCCATTCTGCAGCGCCTTCCAAGTGATTGAATCAGCCCAATTGTAGTGCAGGTGCCAAATATTTTGGTCATGTCTCCTTGAGTTACCGGTGAAGCAAGGGAGCTTTTTCGGTCATGAAATTCCATACTAACCAAGCACGAACACACCTCTTCCAATGTGTGGGGGTGTACAAGTGAAGGCCCCCCAAGCCGAGCAGGTTGGCACAGGTTTTCCCAAGAAAGTTAAAGCAGCCCCTTACGGTTGAGGCCTTAATTCCAAGAGAATTTCGTACAAGTCTTCTCCAGATTGTTGAGAACAACGTGATAGGCAGGCAAAGAAAGAAGAGATGCATGCAAAGAGGCCTCCTATGACTGACCATTCCAATTTTTATTAATATAAAAATTAACGATTACAATAATTTGTGATTTCACTTGTACTAGATATTTTGCCTGGTTTATTTAACCATTACACCACCAATGCCACTGTCCACAAAAAATTAAAAGTATATTACCTTCGGTTTGTCATTCTCTTCTATGCTTTCAAAATATATTTTAATTACTTGGCTCATTGGTGTATCTTTTACAGTAAAACCAAACCTTGTATGTGTTGTGAAATAGCCGGATGTTATCGGAGCTAGAAATAAAGAGGCAAATCGAGTTGATCGTGAGCACTTCATGACGATCTCACCCGGAACGGACTACGCTGAATGGACTACCTTGTGGATAAAGAAAAAGGAAGGGGTAGGAAAAGGGGTAATAAAACTGATCCATACATATAAAATGTTGTTATGTAACTAATCTGACAAGTATCAACTCATATTTGCTTAGACTGCATAGGTTACTAGAAATATGAATGTGGAGGAATAGGCGAGGTGGATATAGATAGTAGTTGTCAGAAGTTTGGAGACAGTAGAAAGAATTATCATGTTTTCCTTCTTCCCTATCTACAATTTCTTCCTTCCTCGATCTTACTCTTCTCCCTCTCCTTCCTCAAGGCCCTCTCATCTATTGCTTCTTTTATCTCCATCTAACCAGCTTCTCTCTCAGAGAGGACCAACAATATGTGATGTTAACATTGGTATCTAGTTTAGGGCCCTATTGGTAAGAAAAAAATAGCGGTTTGTGAAATGTTGTAATGTTCTATATAAGTCAATGTCATGAATGAATGGAAAAAGCTTTTGGACCAATTATTATCTTTTTGGTATCAGAGCCCCAGTAGTCTCACTTTAAAATCATGAGAGGGATTAAGTTGATGTGTCATACTTTAAAATTTTGGGAGAGAGAAATTGAACATAGGTTAAGACGTGATAAAAAAATTTCTCAAAATCTATTTGGATTTATGCCAGAAAAGTTTATCATGGAAGCCATACATTTAGTGAGAGGTTTGATGGAGAAGTGCAGAGAGAACAAGGAAGATCAGTATATGATTTTTATTGATTTAGTAAAAGCATAGGATAAAGTTCCATGAGAATTCCTTTGGAGAGTTCTAGAGAAGAAAGGAGTTGATATGACTTATATTCAAATCAAAAAGATATGTACACTAGAGTTGTTACTTGTGTTTGAAAAAAGGAGGATAGACCGAGTATTTTCCTATTTCAATTGGATTACATCAGAGATCGGCTTTAAACCCATATCTTTTTCCTTAGTTATGAATGCTCTTACTGGGCATTTATAGGAGGATGTACATAGGTGTATGTTTTTTGTTGATAATATCCTTTTTGTGGATAAAACTAGAGAAATAGTTCATGAAAAACTTAAATTATTGAGGTCAACATGAGAGTCTAAAGGCCTTCATTAGAGTTGATCTAAAATTGAATACATGGAATGTAATTTGTAGTAGTAGCTCTAAGTGTTGTAACAATGATCAAATCATTAAAAATGTGTGATTGTTTTAGATATTTCACATATATAGTTTAAAGTGATGGTCATATAGATGGGATGTTATTAGTAGAATTTAAGTTGATTGAAGTGGAGGAATGCATCGAGCCCGTTGTTTGATAGAAAAGCGCTGCTCACACTGAAAGAAAAATTTTATAAGATGGTTGTGAGACCTATAATGCTCTTAGGGCGTAGAATGTTGGTCTTTAAAAAAGAAGCGTAAAATAAAGTTAAGTATCGTTGAGATGAGAATGCTTAGGTGGATAAGTGGCTTCACATTTAGAAACAAAATATGAAATGAATATATTTGTGATAGGGTTGGTGAAGCTCTAGTGGTGGACAAAATTAGAGAGAATCATTTTAGATAGTTTTGTCACATTAAACGCCGATCATCTGATGATTATATTAAATGTTTAAGATTCGACTCTTATTAAAAAAAACACAGGTAGACCTAAAAAGACAATGGCAAATTGTATAAAAAATAATGTTAATCTATTAGAATTAAATGAAATTTTGGCACTCAATAGGGCACGATGAAGAAAAATGATTCATGTAGCCGACCCCACCTAGTAGATAAAGGCATGTTGTTGTTGTTGCCACAGGAGGCTCACACATGATCCAGTCCCAGCAAGCCTAAGTCTTCTTCCATAAACCAAAGCCCTTAAACATTACTCCTTGCCTCAAACGTGATCCATCCCTTCAAAGCCCTCGCCGTTCTTCCTTGTGCGTGCACGACCCAAGAGTCAAACCCTCCCTCACCCGACTAACGGTCCACTGCTCCCTCACCCAACCACATTCCTCTCTCGCGGCTAGCGCTCTCTCTTTTCTGATCAACCACCGCATGAATATCTTGTCTGCCGGATGAAGGAGCCCTTGGGCTGCCTCTTATA
>JXCR01099720.1:0-18437 GCA_002079205.1 Phalaenopsis hybrid cultivar
CAAATTTGGCCATTGCAGCCTACAAAAGTTATCACTGCTCGTTCAACTCCCAACTCTAACATTTGTGACCTATGGACGTTGTAACGACTTGTGTAGCTCCCAACTTCGAACATTCTACATACATTATCACAACTTTGCAATTCTTGGAACTAGCCTCTATGGCCAATATATGTCCATCTCAACTTAGGCCTCTACAATCTACAAAAGTTATCACAGCTCTTGTTGCTCCTAACTCCCGCCTTTGTGGCCTACATATGTTATCACAACTTGTGTAGCTCCTGACTTTAGACTTTGTGGTCTATCGACGTCCTTATAGCTCAGTGTAATGACCTATGTGGTACACAGTTCGTGTAGCTCTTAACTATAGCCTTTATGACCCACGATGTCTGCAGCTTGTGCTGCTCTCGACTTGAGTATATGCGACCTACGAATGTCATTGCAACACACCACCAAGACATATGTGACCAACTGCGACCTACATGTTCCACAACTTATCCAACTCCCAAATCTGGACTCTATGTACTGCAAACGTTTCACAGTTGATGCAACTCTCAACTTAGATATTTGAGGCCTATGAACATTATCAAAGCTAATGCTTCTCTCAGCTCAGACCACTGTGGTACACGAGAGTTATCACAATTCGTGAAACTTCTAACCCTAGCCATTGTGACCCGCAGACACACCGCAACTAGTGCGATAATCAACTCGAGCCTCAACGACTCATGAACATTATTACAATTCTTGTAGCTCCCAACCACAACCTTTGTGGCCTACTGACGCGATCACAACTAGTGTAGCTCTCAACTCAAGCATATTTGGTGCCCAAACATTGTGACACCTCGCACAACTCCCAACTCTAGCTTTTCGACATTTGAACGTCATCACATCTTGTACGACTCCCAATTACGATCTTTGTAGCAATTAACTACGGCTCTTGCAGCTTGCTTTCACTGATAACTACATTCATTATAGTCATGCTTCTATTGTACATTTATATTGATCAACTTTGTAACTTTATCTTTCATAATTCAAAAGAAGAGCGAACCTGTATAATCACAATTCATAGTGAATTATTTCAGCTAAGCTAAGACCCGTAGTTATTCCTTCTTTATAGGTTTTCAACGTAAAAATTGAGATGTCTTATCCCTATCGTTTTTCGTTTATCTCTCTCTGTGTGTGTGTGTGTGTTAAATATATGTTCAATGTTGTGATATTAGATTATCACTCTATCTTGACAGACCTTTCCACACACATTACTTTTGTCGTCGTTTGTGGGAACATAGTCATGTTCATTGCATAGTATACTTGAAGATTTATTTTTCTGTCGAGTGTTACATTGTTCTATAACGCATGTTAGAATTCCACAATGTATATTGTGACTGTATAAAGGACTTCACTGAAGTATTATGTGGTAGCTAATGCTGTTTGATAGTGGGCAATAGGTGGCGGTTGGCGGTTGTAAGAGCGGGAAAACTTCACTGGATCTTCTTCTCTAAGCTCTAATCTCATTATGATAAAGGCCCTCTCCTTAAGAGCGATGTAGAGCTTTATTTTTAGAGATTGTGCGAGGTCACTCTACAAATAAGAAAGAAATGTAAACCACTTTATCAAATGACCCAAAGAGATTCACTCAATCAGAGAATGTTCGATCAACATTTAACTGTCTGAATAAAGTTATAATTGACTCATTGTATTTTTGTCGCCGAAATACTCAGTTCAATTATACGTTTATCAAAATTTAAAAATCTTTTGACCTTCTAATTATACATTGAAGTTTCAAAATAAGGTTCAACAAATTCATACAAGTTTTTATTTTGTGCCAATTTTTGTATTATTGGATACGTCGGATCAAATAGTTGACTGAAATCAATATTCTGAATAATTTTTAAATAAAATTTAAACATATTTTATTAAACAAGTTATCTTAGATTCACATTAAATTTTCCAAAATGTTAAGAGACCTATAAATTACAGAAATTATGAAGTGCCACCATAACGACGAATTTGCTTGCCGTGGGAAGACAAATCGCATTTAAGCTTCGCGGGAGAGAAAGGGGGAGGGAGCCCGAAGCAAACTGTCGCGTTTATCATTTTTCGTTAAGGAACAGAAGGTGTTAGGGTTTACCAGGGATTGAGAGATCATAAGAGAAAAAAGATAAAGTAAAGCGATGTTGATACAGCTGCCGCGCCTAACTAGTTCCATACGAGACCACTTCGATGTCGATCGCGCGTACTTGCAGCGCAAAGAGCTCCTACGGAACATCAAAGCAAGAAGGTATATGAATTTTTTACTGTTTCTGTATACATGGTTTACATTTGCTTATTGTTTTGAAATTTTATAAGTTCAAATTTTAAGTTCTAATTCTGTTTCCGGTGTTTGAATCAGGTCGCGCGATGGTTTGGAACTTGCTCGAAGGTTGGTTCACCGGTGGGATGATGGTGAGCGAGTTCCATGAAAACGAGTGGTTAAAAATCTTCCTTTTTTTTGGCTGTCGTTTAATGTAACTGTACAGCGTATGATCTGTCAATGGTGATTTATGCCTTTTTCTAACGATATTACGTTTACATTCCCGCTCTAAAATTTCATTGATGTCACACATTTCCTTGGAATCCATCAATTAGTTTGTTTTTTTTTTCTTTTTTAACTTATTCCATTCATCTATCGTGCTGTGATACTTTTCTGTTTGATTTATTTCATATGTTTTAGTTTATTTGAACTGGTACTGCAAGGACTCAATGAATGTAATAGATTATTTCCAGGAAGGTCAGAGAGATGAACTGTCTCTTTTTTTACTTGGCAACATGGATTTCCCCTTGCATTTTGTTTTATGGGAAACCTTAACAAAATCTCCTTGACATAATATGGATTTTGTACTATATCTAGTTGGGCATTTTACACACAGAGCACACGATTCTTCTGCATTTGCATGTTCTACAGCTAAACTTTCATATTTACATAGTTAGCTCTCAAATCCTTAATATCACATAAAAATAGTTATATAACCATTTTTTAGAAGTGAAATACACAGTTTCATGCATAGGCTTAAAACACCAAAATGCTGTATATGTAAATATAAAATTTTAGGTGTGAGATTTGTATATATATAGAAATTGTGTGCTACACTTGTAAATTTACGTATCTAGTTTTGTCAATCATTTGTTCTGTTAATGGCTGAAATTCACTATTTTGATGACATTTACCATGACAGGAATTTTAAGAAAATGATGTATTTTAAATTTTTTTTGTCTCATGTGGAGGATGCTGGAAAAAAATCATATTCCTGCATAAATTCAACTTTATTCATGTTAAGATTTTATTTACCGAGTGTTTATTATGCCTGACCTCGTATTTTTCATTTACCTATTTCTCACATTTTTTTTTTCATTTTTTGTTGATTCTCATGCTTGAAACTTGATTTCCATTGTGCCTTTTTTTTTAATATTCACTTTTTATTCAGTTTCAAGTGATGTTCGGCAAGCTTATAGGCAGTTTCTTGGTTCTGTGCGGGAATTGACTGATGGAGATTTTTCTTCCAATGACTTTCAAGAGATTGCAATATTCATATATGGTTTATTTGGTGTTTCTGACATTGACATCAAGCAGAGGATCTTTGAAAAGAAGTAAATCAATATGCTCCTCTGTTCATAACATCAAGTTGCTCGATTTATTTATTTTTTCCATCGTCCCTGTTTTAATGAACTTGTTGGAAAGGAATCATTGTTTATGTTACATTATAGAACATAAGTGCATCCAAATAATATATTGATATACGTTTGTAATGGCGTTGATGATTTAGCTAAGATGCACCAGATCTCTTAGTTTTTCTGCTTTCACCATTAGATACTTGATGTTATTTGTTTTTCAATATTAAACTTAGTTTTAAGTTAATTCTGAATATTCAGGACAACATAGTTCTCAACTGCAAATATATATATAGGTTTTGGTATTTATCTTTCTCCTAACCGGGGCAACCCAATGTTATTTTTGTGGCAACGTAATAATGGAATGATAGGATCGTTTTTCTTATATTTAACCACATGAAAAATTTGTTTTGCTGATTGCACGTCTTTTCTGAAATCGAGTAATTATCCTGTTTCTCTCCAAGCCTAAGAAAGAGTTTTGGCACCGAGGCAAATGAATTATAATTGTTTCTGAATTTTGTTGATATAGGATGGGGGATTTTTAATCAAACTAGGATGATATATACTATGAAAACAAAAAAAAAAATTATAATTTGCACCCTACTAGTTCATAATATTAGTAAAATCTCATCACCATTAATGTAAGAACAACAAGCTTATTTTATTTTTTCAAAACAACAATTTAACAATAGCTGAAATTTGAAATTGACTAGAAAAACTGGGTAAACATTAAACTTCAGCAATAATTAAGCTCACATTTCAAAAAAATAAAAAATAAAAGAAATCCAACATATATCTGGACAAAATTTCAATCACCACACAAAACCACTAACTAAATAATTTCAGAGAAAAGAATAAGGATACACATTATCCCAAAGTTTAATGTGAGCTTAAACTTTGGGATTGAAATTACATGGATACAAGAACCTACATACAAGAACCTACATCAATAAAAGAACCTACATCACATCAATCACATGGATACAAGTAGTTCCCCTCCAGAACTAATTGTCTACACTTGTGAGGTACTCGAAGAACACACATCCAACCATTTCACAGATAAGGGAGAGGAAAATTGGAAAAATTTCACCATTCAATGTGTGATTTTTATTATAGGATTAATAAGTTACACTAAATCTTTCAAGATTTCACAACAGGTTTTCACTACATCCAATGGAAATTTTAAATATTTCCATAAATAGTACTAGAGAAAGAGGAAGTAATTATTGTAAATAGAGGGCTTGCAGAAGGGTTGCTTGCTAAACAGTAAGCACAAGACTTAATTGTATCTGCAATTAAGATTCATTAGAGCTAACAGTAAATTGGCGTGTAATGGGATGTAGCAGAGGCAGTAAATTAATCTAGCTAGCTAGGCAACATGGTTGGTAGTACAACCCAACGGGCAACCAATGTGATTGATGTATTGGGAAATTCACCAACAGCGGGGAAATAAAAAAGCGATGACATCATAATAGAGTGTAAACTCTATAGATGGTAACATTGGAGCACAGGGACAGCATAGTAACGAGAAAGGCAGCAAAGAAATATGAAGCACATGAACTACGTGAATAACTTGGGATAAAATAGCTTGAACAACAATGATGGCAGGATTATAGCAATCCATGGTATGACTTATGAACTCCATTTTTGAAAATTGGAATTCTATGGGCTAATTTGAACCATGTGGTCAAGAATTAAATTTAATAAACCTTCCAAAATACCAAATAACTCATCCTTTCTCTAGAGGCTAACATCACAGACATGCTTGCATAGAACAAAAGAAAAAATCATAAAGTTTATTGATACAAATCACATAAATAATCACTTTCTATCTTTCAACTCCGTATACTTTCAAATTTTTGTCATATGATTTCTAGTATTCCACTTATATAAAGATAGTTGCTCTGCCTTCCAATTCTAAACTAAAAAAGTTCTAAGGAAATTATATTTTCTTTTTGTTTTTACAAAGACACCATTATTAGAATTATGCCATGTACGAAGATAATATACCAAGGCATCTCTACATGAATTTACTTTCTATTTTTCCCCATAATTAATATAGAAAATTACATACTTAATGTTGACTATTAATATAATTTTGATGTGATTGTAAACTATTTGACGACTATAAATCTACTTTTAATACTGATCAATTCATCAATATCTTGAATAACTGAAATATATTATTATTTTTTCTTATAATGCATACCAAATTAATTCTCCGAGCGCTCAATTGAACGCTTTCTCTCGAGATCGATAAAGAATTATACTGATATTATTTTTGTGCTCTCTAATTCACATCACAAATTGTATTACTCACAAGTTAAATTTCCTTAAAACTATTATACTCTCGGGGATCTAGTTTGTTCCTGAATATTGCTATCAAATTGTTTATTCTTCAATCATTGACTTCCTATTAATTTTTTAAAATTTGTTAAAAATATTTGTTAAATGAATTAATCAAGCAGCACCCATTAATGTATATTTCTACANCGCTCAAGTATATGTTCAAGTTAATGAGCAATTCTTATTTAGGTGTAGATTCAAATTCAATATTATAATATGCATAATGTGTTACTGCAAATCATCTTTTGCAGCTAAAAGATTCTCAGAGGAATATTCATTAATCACATTTTCGTCAATAAAATCAGATTCAACCATGCATAATCCTTGTGTCAGTGTACATTTAATAAGCNAGCTGCTTCAAATTTAACATCAAATTTTGTTTCTAATGGAGGTGTAGATTCAGTTTCAAACTCAGTTTCAAGTTAAAATTCTAATTTTCGCTCAAGTATATGTTCAAGTTTTCTGGCATGTCACCTCATATGAAGCACATCAGGAGAGCCTTTTTTATTCAAATTCTCTGCAATTTATTGTAAAAGCAAAAGGACCAGTGGTTACCATAAGTGCACTGGCTGTGGATGTTTCCTCACAAAATGTTTTTTACCAGGTTAGAATTGCAAAAACTTGTTGGANTCATTTTACACGTCATACTGTCAAACACCTCAACCGGCCACACATGCTCTAGAGGGCACAAATGTCGCTCGGTCGGTTGACTCCAAGTCAGTAGATCAGTCAATTGTCGTCAATGTTAAAATTCAAATTGTAATGCACACAATACAAATAATTTATACAATCAATTAAAACGTTAATGACATTAAAAACGATTTTCATAACAGTTCTCTTATTACTATAATTGTACAAAACACATCTTTATAAGTATGTGATAAAAATACAAATATAGAGATATTTCCCTCAATTCTCCTTACAAAGATCCTAGACTTATTCTATTATTTCTACATTCTATCATTCACTCCGCTTTAACTCTCAGATCGTGATTCACAAACCGCTAACTAGGATCCAACAAAACAGAAAATTTTAGGTGTATAGTATGTAAATATATTAGAATTGTGTGGTATGTATCTAAATGCCCATAAAGTTTACGGACATTACATTCATATGGCGTAATTTTTAAATGTTTATATATTTGACTTGTAAATTTTCTTATTTATATGCTTGATGATTGAATCTTTAACATATCAAATAAGAAATAGATTAAACTAATAACATTTGATAATTATTTAAAAATTTAAATATTATATAAATATACAAAAATGTTAATGGCATAATTATTTATAATTTCTATAAAATTTTAATTATATCGTAAATTAACTTAAAATTCATTTAATTGATAAATTTATTTTAATATATATTTTTACATTGTACATTAATTGTTATGCAACATTGCTAGTGATGCAACGCTTGAACAAAATTTTAATATAATGTTTGAATTATAATTTTTTAAAATTAAAATTAAATTAATTTAAATTTTGATTTTAATAAATTTATATTCAAAACAAACGTCTCGATGACATGAACCTAATGAACCTGAATGTGGTTGATATGGGTGGGTTCTGTTTAGCCCAAATTAAGCACTAGATTTATATTTATAATATTATTTTGGGAAATCAAATGATATATAAATTATTATCTAATTAAGAGGAATAGTAGGCCTCAATATTCTTAATTATGCAGTAAATTATTTTAGTTGACTGTGGACCTCATGATTTTTTTATTCTTTTACATAAAAATTTTTATATCTCTTTGAATCCACGTGTAATAATAATACAAAAAAAAATCATCCATCTGCTATTAATTTCATCATACTAAAAAATATGATTTTGCGAAGTATATTAAAATGTTATATCGATGTGTGTTTAGGCGCGTGTTCAGTTATTTATTTCCATCTTTAAAACGTGTAAGAAGATCTGTGAAGGTAGAGTTATAATTTAGTGTTTTAGCGTTGAGCAAATATCAAACACCACATAGATAAAAGATGAGCACGCATAAGGAGACACCTCAATTTTTACTTGGAAAACTTGTAAAGGAGAATCTAACCCAGTTTAAATATTTCACAGTGAATAGTGAATGTACATGTCAACTGTTCTCCTGAATTAAATGAGATGATGTTACAAAGTTGATAACTGTAAATATATAATAGTAATCATCAATATTGGTCGCGGTTTAGATGTAATGAATGTTGTTATCAATGATGACAGATTGAAAGGTCTGTAGTCGATTGTTATGCATATGGTAGCTCGTTGTGAATGTAAGATCAATGGTAATAGTTTATTGCGTGGGTTGTAAATGGTTGTTTCGAGAGAGTAAGTTTGTCATTGAGGCTACAACACGAAGTTGCATGAGCTCCCAACTCTAACCTATGCGGGCTACAAACATCATCGCAACTAGTGCAGCTCTTAACTTTGGCATGTGCGACCCATGAAGGTCATCACAGCTAGTGGAACTCCCATTTAAGGTCGTGTAACCTTTGGGCGTGATCACAACTAGTTGAACTCTCAAATTTGGCCATTGCAGCCTACAAAAGTTATCACTGCTCGTTCAACTCCCAACTCTAACATTTGTGATCTATGGACGTTGTAAAGACTTGTGTAGCTCCCAACTTCGAACATTGTAACCTACATACATTATCACAACTATGCAATTCTTGGAACTAGCCTCTATGGCCACTATATGTCTATCTGAACTCAAGCCTCTGCAATCTACAAAAGTTATCACAGCTCGTGTTGCTCCTAACTCCCGCCTCTGTGGCCTACATATGTTATCACAACTTATGTAGCTTATGACTTTAGACTTTGTGGTTTATCGACGTCCTCGTAGCTCAGTGTAATGACCTATGTGGTACACAATTCGTGTAGCTCTTAACTATAGCCTTTATGACCCACGATGTCTGTAACTTGTGCTGCTCTCGACTCGAGTATATGCGCCCTACGAATGTCATTGCAACACACCACCACGACATATGTGACCAACTGCGGCCTACATGGTCCACAACTTATCCAACTTCAAAATCTAGGCTTTATGTATTGCAAACGTCTCACAGTTGATGCAACTCTCAACTTAGATATTTGAGGCCTATGAACATTATCAAAGCTAATGCTTCTCTCAGCTCCGACCACTGCAGTACATGAGAGTTATCATGGCTCGTGAAACTCCTAACCCTAGCCGCTCCGACCCGCAGACATACCGCAACTAGTGCGATAATCAACTCGACCTCAAAGACTCATGAACATTATTACAACTCGTGTAGCTCCCAACCACAACCTCTGTGGCCTACTGACAGCATCATAACTAGTGTAGCTTTCAACTTGAAGCATATGTGGCGCCCAAACATTGTGACACCTCGCACAACTCCCAACTCTAGCTTTTCAACATTTGAACGTCATCACGTCTTGTACAACTCCCAATTACGATATTTGTAGCAATTAACTATGGCTCTTGCAGTTTGCTATCACTGATAACTACATTCATCACAGTCATACTTCAATTATACATTTATATTGATCAACTTTATAACCTTATCTTCCACAATTCAAAAGAATAACGAACCTGTGTAATCACCATTTATAGTGAATTATTTCAGCTAGGCTAAGACCCGTAGTTGTTCCTTCTTTATAGGTTTTCAACGTAAAAATTGAGATGTCTTATCCCGATCGTATCTCTTTTATCCGTGTGTGTGTGTGTGTGTGTGTGTGTTAAATATATGTTCAATGTTATGATAATAGATTATCACTCTATTTCGACAGGCCTTTCCACACACATTACTTTGTCGTTGTTTGTGGGAACAAAGTCACTTTCATTGCATAGTGTACTTGAAGATTTATTTTTCCGTCGAGTGTTACATTGTTCTATAACGTATGTTAGAATTCCACAATGTATATTGTGACTGTACAAAGGATTTCACTGAAGTATTACGTGGTAGCTGATGCTGTTTGATACTGGGCAATAGGTGGTGGTCTTCGGTTGTAAGAGCGGGAGAACTTAACTGGATCTTCTTCTCCAAGCTCTAATCTCATTCTGGCAAAGGCCCTCTCCTCAAGGGTGATATAGAGCTTTATTTTTAGAGTTTGTGAGAGGTCACTCTGCAAATAAGAAAGAAATGTAAACCACTCTATGAGATGACCCAAATAGATTCACTCAATCAGAAAATGTTCAATCAACATTTAAGTGTATGAATAAACTTATAGTTGACTCATTGTATTTTTGTCGCCGAAATACTCGATTCAATTATACGTTCATCAAAATTTGAAAATCTTTTGACCTTCTAATTATACATTGAAGTTTCAAAATATGATTCAACAAATTCATACAAGTTTTTATTTCTCAGATTGTGCCAATTTTTATATTATTGGATATGTCGGGTGGAATGGTTTACCGAAATCAATATTCTGAATAATTTTTTTTAAAATTTAAATATATTTGATTAAACAAGTTATCTTAGATTCACATTAAATTTTCCAAAATGTTAAGAGACCTATAAATTACAGAAATTATGAAGTGTCACCATGACGACGAATTTGCTTGCCGTGGGAAGACAAATCGCATTTAAGCTTTGTGGGAGAGAAAGGGGGAGGGAGCCCGAAGCAAACTGTCATCGCTGTCGCGAAGGGTTTATCATTTTCCGTTAAGGAACAGAAGGAGTTAGGGTTTAGCAGGGATTGAGAGATCATAAGAGAAAAAAGATAAGTATAGCGATGTTGATACAGCTGCCGCGCCTAACTAGTTCCATACGAGACCACTTCGATGTCGATCGCGCGTACTTGCAGCGCAAAGAGCTCCTACGGAACATCAAAGCAAGAAGGTATATGAATTTTTTACTGTTTCTGTATACATGGTTTACATTTGCTTTTTGTTTTGAAATTTTTTAAGTTCAAATTTTAAGTTCTAATTCTGTTTCCGGTGTTTGAATCAGGTCGCGCGATGATTTGGAACTTGCTCGAAGGTTGGTTCACCGGTGGGATGATGGTGAGCGAGTTCCATGAAAACGAGTGGTTTAAAATTTTCCATTTTTTTTGGCTGTCGTTTAATGTAACTGTACAGTGTATGATCTGTCAATGGTGATTTATACCTTTTTCTAACGATATTACGTTTACATTCCTGCTCTAAAATTTCATTGATGTCACACATTTCCTTGGAATCCATCCATTAGTNATTTATAAGTTCAAATTTTAAGTTCTAATTCTGTTTCCGGTGTTTGAATCAGGTCGCGCGATGATTTGGAACTTGCTCGAAGGTTGGTTCACCGGTGGGATGATGGTGAGCGAGTTCCATGAAAACGAGTGGTTAAAAATCTTCCATTTTTTTTTTTGCTGTCGTTTAATGTAACTGTACAGTGTATGATCAGTCAATGGTGATTTATGCCTTTTTCTAGCGATATTACGTTTACATTCCTGCTCTAAAATTTCATTGATGTCACACATTTCCTTGGAATCCATCCATTAGTTTGTTTTTTTTTTCTTTTTTAGCTTATTCCATTCATCTATTGTGCTGTGATACTTATCTGTTTGATTTATTTCACATGTTTTAGTTTATTTGAACTGGTACTGCAAGGACTCAATGAATGCAATAGATTATTTCCAGGAAGGTCAGAGAGATGAACTGTCTCTTTTTTTACTTGGCAACATGGATTTCCCCTTNTTCTGTTTGATTTATTTCACATGTTTTAGTTTATTTGAACTGTTACTGCAAGGACTCAATGAATGTAATAGATTATTTCCAGGAAGGTTAGAGAGATGAACTGTCTCTTTTTTTACTTGGCAACATGGATTTCCCCTTGCATTTTGTTTGAGGGGAAACCTTAACAAAATCTCCTTGACATAATATGGATTTTGTACTATATCTAGTTGGGCATTTTAACACAGAGCACACAATTCTTCTGCATTTGCATGTTCTACAGCTAAGCTTTCATATTTACATAGTTAGCTCTCAAATCCTTAATATCACATAAAAATAGTTATATAACCAATTTTTAGAAGTGAAATACACAGTTTCATGCATAGGCTTAAAACACCAAAATGCTGTATATGTAAATATAAAATTTTAGGTGTGAGATTTGTATATATATAGAAATTGTGTGCTACACTTGTAAATTTACGTATCTAGTTTTGTCAATCATTTGTTCTGTTAATGGCTGAAATTCAATATTTTGATGACCTTTACCATGAACAGGAATTTTAAGAAAATGATGTATTGAAATTTTTTTTTGTCTCATGTGGAGGATGCTGGAAAAAAATCATATTCCTGCATAAATTCAACTTTATTCATGTTAAGATTTTATTTACCGAGTGTTTATTATGCCTGACCTCGTATTTTTCATTTACCTATTTCTCACATTTTTTTTTTCATTTTTTGTTGATTCTCATGCTTGAAACTTGATTTCCATTGTGCCTTTTTTTTTAATATTCACTTTTTATTCAGTTTCAAGTGATGTTCGGCAAGCTTATAGGCAGTTTCTTGGTTCTGTGCGGGAATTGACTGATGGAGATTTTTCTTCCAATGACTTTCAAGAGATTGCAATATTCATATATGGTTTATTTGGTGTTTCTGACATTGACATCAAGCAGAGGATCTTTGAAAAGAAGTAAATCAATATGCTCCTCTGTTCATAACATCAAGTTGCTCGATTTATTTATTTTTTCCATCGTCCCTGTTTTAATGAACTTNTGTCAATCATTTGTTCTGTTAATGGCTGTAATTCAGTATTTTGATGACCTTTGCCATGAATAGGAATTTTAAGAAAATGATATGTTTTTAATTTTTTTGTCTCATGTGGAGAATGCTGGAAATAAATCATATTCATGCATAAATTCAACTTCATTCATGTTAAGATTTTATTTACCGAGTGTTTATTATGCCTGACCTCGTATATTTCATTTACCTATTTCTCACTTTTTTTTTTTTTCATTTTTTGTTGATTCTCATGCTTGAAACTTTATTTCCGTTGTGCTTTTTTTTGATATTCACTTTTTATTCAGTTTCAAGTGATGTTCGGCAAGCTTATAGGCAGTTTCTTGGTTCTGTGCGGGAATTGACTGATGGAGATTTTTCTTCCAATGACTTTCAAGAAATTGCAATATTCATATATGGTTTATTTGGTGTTCCTGACATTGACATCAAACAAAGGATCTTCGAAAAGAAGTAAATCAACATGCTCCTCTGTTCATAACATCAAGTTGCTTGATTTATTTATTTTTTCCGTTGTCCTTGTTTTAATGAACTTGTTGGAAAGGAATCATTGTTTATGTTACATTATGGAACATAAGTGCATCCAAATAATATATTGATATATGTTTGTTATGGCATTGATGATTTAGATAGGATGCACCAGATCTCTTAGTTTTTCTGCTTTCACCATTAGATACTTGATGTTATTTGTTTTTCAATGTTTAACTTAGTTTTAAGTTAATTCTGAATATTCAGGACAACATAGTTCTCAACTGCAAATATATATATAGGTTTTGGTATTTATCTTTCTCCTAACCGGCAACCCAATGTTATTTTTGTGGCAACGTAATAATGGAATGATAGGATTGTTTTTCTTATATTTAACCACATGAAAAATTTGTTTTGCTGATTGCACTTCTTTTCTGAAATCGAGTAATTATCCAATTTCTCTCCAAGCCTAAGAAATAGTTTTGGCACCGAGGCAAATGAATTATAATTGTTTTTGAATTTTGTTGATATATGATAGGGGATTTTTTTGATATATAAAAGGTTCGCAGACTAAATGAATGTCACAAATCTCTTAGTTTGCAGGATTGAGTCTATCGCCGAGATCTACACTTATCTTTCGTGAGGGTGTAGTATTCGCGGTATCAGACGCAATTATGCAAACTATTGGACGAATGAGATCCACTTGGTCTCATTTTTCAAAAAATTAAAACATACTATTTTTAAAACTCAAACTATATATATCTTTTGTACTTAAATTAAATTTTAAAAATTATTTTCATATCCATATTTTCATAATCTATCGAAAAAGTTGACCGACAATTTCTGACGACTCCGCTGGGGACTAGTTCCTCTCTCCATTTTGATCAAGTGGTTTGGTCTTCATATATCGGTAGTGTGTCCATGTCCCTTGTGGGCCAGACTACGATTCTTCCGTTGGCATACCTCGCTCATTTCTTTCTTGGGCATGTATGGTCAACTCTTTTAGATTCTGGAGCCGTCTGTTTAAACATTCTTAAACAGAATGGTTCTAGAATCTTTAAGGTTTATAGTGGGGTGAACCCCCAATAGGTGTGGTAGATTAGGAGTGGTCTATTGAAGCGAGACTGATGCGAAGTTACCCCTTCTAAATCTTGGATCGGGTCCTATGCTTTTTTCCTCTTCGATCTTGACTTGTTGTGAACAAGTTAACACTAAAATTTCACTCTCACAATCTTCCATTTAAACTCCAAACAAAACAAAATTCCATCAAATTTTCAAAGCGTAACAAAGGATAAAATTTGAAACAAGATTCACATGAATAAATTTCAAAGGATACCCAGTTCATAAGACAAGTGCGTTAACTTGAGTACTTTCGTTGAAATTACAAGGCATTGGACGTCACTGACTCGGAAATTTTTTTTCAAATGACAGGGACAATGTCTTCATCAAAGTTGATCTTTTCTTTCGCCACCAGAATGAAGTTTGCTATTAGCAAGAGCGAGCTATATGACTTGACAGTCATTAAGTTTGGACAAGGATTCGACGATATTGAAGTCAAGTTCGGGAATGTCGTTGCCACAATGATGAAGTCTGAAACGGACAGGTCCACCGAGCCTGTTGTGGAGTTCAACCTGAAGTCTGCTAAGGAACTCCCCCCTTTGAAAAGAGTATTGATTGAAAAGAACCCTGTTGTTGCTATAAAGTTTGCCGCTAGAAGCGTAGGGATCACTCCCAGGACTTTTTCTGCTTCTGCCACTGAATTAACTGCTACTACACCAACTGCTCCATTAAACAAAGAGAAGGAGATTCTATACGAAGAAATTTCAATCGATGCTGTTGCCTCGCCATTTTCCGTATTCGAGATTGGGTTCAACTCAAAGTCCGTGCGACTGACCAAGACACAGGAAATGAGGCAGAACCAGAAAATTCTAAGGGTCGAGAAGGCAAAAGCCACAAAGTTGGCTACTACTGACACCGACCTCCGACTAGATGAGACAGGATTACGTGAGACTTTACCTCTACTCATGGGGAGTAAGTCTCACCAGTTGCCTGCTACATACGGAGAGGATGAAGTCTATGGGGTTGCTACCACAGTATCGTCGTCATCTCTCCATAATAGTCCAAAGTCAGCGATGACATTCAAAGAGAAATCTGAGAGAGTAACAACGATGGATAAAGAGAGGCAGTCAGTACAGATTTAGGTCGAGCAGCCTCAACAGATCTACCAACATCTGCAACAGTACAACCAACAATATCTGCAGCAGTACGATCTACAGCATAACCAACATCACGGTCAACAGTCATCCCAGCATAGGCCATGCCAGATGGATAAAATACAGGGTCCATTAGTGGCTAAGCAATTGAACAAAATATATTCTTTCAAAAAAGAAGTTGCAAAAATATTCCAGGATTTGATGAAAAACCCCAAATTTAGATTACGAGAGCCAAAGAGGCCGGAGGAAGTCGACAAGAAAGATCATCCCAACTATTGTCCTTACCACAGACTGCTCAGACATACTATAGAAAACTGTATCAGCTTCAAAGAATGACTCGAGAAGAATTTCAAAAACGGGAAGATAATCATCCCGAAAGAGTATTTGACAAAACCTGAAAGATGTTCCATCAATATGATTTCGGTTGATCCAGTTGTTCCAATTGACTCATACATGACTACACCAGTGCTCAACAAAAGAGGTGAGGCTCATAAAAAATCTCCAACTGACCTTAAATTTATCAAAGGAAGGTCGATCGAGGTTAAGTTGGAAAGACTTAGAGCTGACATGACACAGTTGTGTGCAGAACGAAGAGAAGATATATGCGATGAACCCTACGAGCCATCAGATTTTGTGACAGAGGAATTCACAGAAATNTAACAGGATTTTCATTGCACTTTAAGAATTCATATCCAATAACATGGAGGAAACAAAAAATTCTATACAAAAAGTTCAACTTGTTAATTTATTTTGAAATATTGAAATACATACTTTCGAAGTCCTATTTATAGCCCCAAAGATCTTATACTAGCAGTTTCTTAGGATCTCTCGGATTTGGTCTAAAACTGTAGGCTTTAATTGATATCGGAGTTGACCCAAATCATATTAGAAAATTAAATATTTTTTCTTGAAGCAACTAAATGGTTACAATAAACACACTTGAAAGGAAAGATATAACAACACGTCACTCAAAAATCAGAAATAGCAACAAGCACAACACAAATAAGCAAACTGGTCGGATCTCGGGGTGATGGTGATGATCGACGAGGGTTTGATCCTACGACGATATATCAAGGAGTGGGAGAAGGCTGGAAGGCGCGGCGATGACAAAGGGCGTGGACAAAGGCAGCGAAGCAGAGGAGTTGCGACAAGGGCAGCGAGCTAAAAGGAGAGAAAGGATTGCTGGGTCGATGGAACGACATAAAACAACAGGAAAAAAGCTGTTTTTGGGCGGCTGTAGCTTGGTGGGGAATTTTGGCGGAAGTGATGAGGGATGCAGGGAACTGTAGAATTGTAAGAGGATGACTGTTAGGGGTTGCGGCAACAAGGATAGGTGGTTGGATTGGGGAAACCACAAGGNAATATAACAACACGTCACTCAAAAATCAGAAATAGCAACAAACACGACACAAATAAGCAAACTGGTCGGATCTCGGGGTGATGGTGATGATCGACGAGAGTTTGATCCTACGACGATATATCAAGGAGTGGGAGAAGGCTGGAAGGTGCGGCGATGACAAAGGGTGTGGACGAAGGCAGTGAAGCGGAGGAGTTGCGGCAAGGGCAGCGAGCTAAAAGGAGAGAAAGGATTGCTGGGTCGATGGAACGACATAAAACAACAGGGAAAAGGCTGTTTTTGGGCGGCTGCAGCTTGGTGGGGAATTTTGGCAGAAGTGATGAGGGATGCAGGGAACTACAGAATTGTAAGAGGATGACTGTTAGGGGTTGCGGCAACAAGGATAGGTGGTTGGATTGGGGAAACCACAAGGAAAATAACAAGGTACGACTGCAACAATGGGAGGATGTGAAAAACTATAAGGAAGATTAACACCACATCAGGAGAGAGATATAACCGGGGTATCACCCAAACCCTTGTAAACAACCCTCAAAGAGAGACGAACTCCGACGGCTGTCCTGACAAAAATCTGAGCCAAAGCTAAATTCCAAATTCTAATACTACANCGTAAATAACCCTCAAAGAGAGAGACGAACTCCGACGGCTGTCCTGACAAAAATCTGAGCCAAAGCTAAATTCCAAATTCTAATACTACACATATATAGGAAATGAGTAAAAATAAATGAATGATAATATAAAAAAAAGCATAAAAGAAAAAGAAAAAAGGTTTTTTAGGCGCCTCTCACAATATATATTTTTGCGGTGCTGTAACAACTACAATACCGATTCATGGTAAGCTCCCGCGTCATTAATTGAACAAACTCGGATGCCAACAAAAATGAAAGGTAAAATCACGGTTTCCAATTTCCAACAATCCTTAACAATGTTTGATTCTCTGCAAAATAAGAATTGAGAATAGTAGGAAATTATTGGTGGCCGAACACATTTACAATGAGANGATATATATTTTTGTGGTGCTGTAACAGCTACAATACCGATTCATGGTAAGCTCCCGCGTCATTAATTGAACAAACTCGGATGGCAACAAAAATGAAAGGTAAAATCACGGTTTCCAATTTCCAACAATCCTTAACAACGTTTGATTCTCTGCAAAATAAGAATTGAGAATAGTAGGAAATTATTGGTGGCCGAACACATTTACAATGAGAGTGTTGAAGACAATAGGTTATGAGATGTAGGAAACATGGTGTAATGGCCAAAGAAGCCAAAGAATGGCAACACATTGCAAATGTACCCTGAAATAAAGTAACCACATTCCCACCTCCCTAGCTACAATACCGAAAGTTAAAATAGTGGAGTATGAGAAAAGGAATAGTGTTTAGAAAAAAAACTTGGGGAACCTACCATGTGTTGAAACATGGAACTTGAAATAAGCGAGAGGAAATTCAGTGATAGCNGCACATTGCAAATTTACCTTGAAATAAAGTAACCACATTCCCACCTCCCTAGCTACAATACCGAAAGCTAAAATAGCGGAGTATGAGGAAGGGAATAGTGTTTAGACAAAAAACTTGGGGAACCTACCATGTGTTGAAACATGGAACTTGAAATAAGCGAGAGGAAATTCAGTGATAGCTGAATCAGTTCAACTTGAAACTCTATGCCAAACTCATCAAGGTGATTAAAATGCTAGCAAATACATCCCTTTCTCATAA
>JXCR01099720.1:19034-77282 GCA_002079205.1 Phalaenopsis hybrid cultivar
ACTCACAAATATATATATATATATATATATATATATATATATACACACATATATATATATTTGAAAAGCCGAAGGGCTGAATCTATTAAAATAGGAAAGATACATAATTGTTGTATAAGAGGGCCCAATAGAGGCACCTTACCCATACGATACAACACACACAAACTCCCTAAAAGAGAAAAGATACAGGGAAACAAAAAGAAAAAGAAAGATACCAAAATCGCAGAAAAGAAGTAGCTAGGGACGAGCCATCTTAGTCCTGTCTCTACCTCTAGTTCTAGGGCGAGATCCAGATAACAAATTGTTGAGTGCCGAGCCATTTCCCGAAGTAACCAAAGTATCATCCATTAGGTTCCCAAGCTGAAGTTTGCCTCCAGTCTTCTTCTTTCTCCTTGAATAGACCTGCCATTCCTCCTCAGAAGACTGACTCATCTGATCATTGTGTTGGTAAACAGAACGCCGGACAGATAAAAGCTGATGACACCTGAAGAAGGATTGTCAACTGTTGCAACGACTGTAGGTTCAAGTGTGTGTGAAGCATGAAATGTCTCCTCTTCACCTAATGCTTCCTGCAACTGAGGAGGGTTTGAAAGTGTAGGTTGCTTAGCAGGGCCATCCAGCTTCTCATTGATCACAAAAATAGTATTTTCAGGGGGAGGATCCACATGGACGATTAACTCAGACACCATAACCTATTCTGTGGTAGTTTTCTCTTTAGATGGAACATATATATTCAAAGCAGTGGGGTCAGATCCATTCTTATTCACTTGATCTTTAGATTTCAAATTAGGATGAAGCTTATAACATTTATCAAGGTTGTGCCTAAACATCATACAATGAGAACAATAAGGAGGATTATGCTCCATAACAATTTGTTGCCAATATCCATTGTGAGTTGTGCCCAACCAGACTTCAGTAACATCAGATAAAGTAATATCTCTTTCAATAAGTATTCTGGCCACAGAAGGTTTGGTTAGGTTAAAAGTGGATAGATCTAGCTTCAAAGAGTCTCCAAGTATGACATCAATAGAGTAAAGAACCTGATGATGAAAAAGTATAGCTTGAGATTAGGTAGACTAAACCATACCGGTACAGTAGAAGATTCGCGCTTGGGGTCAAAATCAGGAGACCACTTGAGTAGCTTCATTGGTTTACCAACAATGTTGAGGTATTTTTTGGAAAAAATTTCAGTGTAGTCTTCAGGCACGGTTAGTTGTGTGCCTAACCAAATTTCTTTAGAAGCGACTGAAGTGATGTCCTTTTCAACAAATACCCTGACTTCAGAGGGACGAAAAAATTAAAAGTAGAAATGTCGGTTTGAGTGACTTACTATAGACTGATGCAATAGAGTTCAACACTTTTTGAGTAAAATAATGAAATTTCAAGCCATAGAGGCAAATTCAGACCAGAATGATTGGTGGTTTCGTCTGTGGGTCAAAATCCGTCGACAATTTCAAAATCTTCATTGCTCTGTTATCAATCCAGATTAATCTTCTAGCAAATAAACGTGTGTAATACTCTTCATTATTAAGTTGAATAAGAATGTGTCTTCCATTCAAAAGTCTAATTTTCCACTCCTCAATAAGGTGCATAAACTCAAATTTCTTGCGAACAAGCTCCATTTTGGGATGACCATAAAGAAATTCTCGACCAAATTTTAGACGACAGGAGGAAGCAAGCTGATTACATTCAGCTTCCGTAAAAAAGGTGGTTCATTTCCCATTCTTCTTACCAGGTTTCTTGATGTCCTTTGACAACTCAAACGTAGGAGAGATGGAGCACGATTTAGGAAGACCTGAGGAGTGGACACCCGTAAGGGCAGCAACATACGATCTGTCAGAAGCCATCACCAAAAGAGAGAGGCGCGACAATAGGACAGTGAAGTTACAATGGATCAAAGAGCAAAAGCCGAAAGGGGATCTACAATAACCCCATCCAAGTCGAGCAAAGGATGGATGTGCAAAAGTGCAAAACTGTTTGCTTCGAGCCCGAGGAAAGATGAGACGAGCGCGCGCCCAGGAAACGTTCTTCAAAACAACTACAACGTCAAAGTACTGCGACAAGGGACGCAACGAGGCAGCACAGCGAAACAAACCTTCCCAACGATGACGACGACGAAGGACTGCGGCAAGACAGACACAGTGAGACAGACCAGATGAAAGGGTCTTCAAGCGTGACGATGCGATAAGACGCCGTAACCGACGCTAGGGTTTGCCATGAGGCGAAACCCTAGCGAAGCCGAGCACGGGAAAAGACACCATTTTTTATATATATACATACATACATGCGTGCATACATACATCTATCCATACATGCATCCATACATCCATAGATACATCCATCCATACTTCCATGTGTACATACATCCATGCATACATACATACATGCATGTATACACACACACACATACACCCATACATGCATGCATGCATGCATACATATATGCATACATACCTTCCTACATACATACATATGTACGTACATACCTACCTATGTACATACATGCCTACATACATATACATTCCTATGCTCATATAATTAGCATGTTTCTCTGTCCCTTTCCAATTTTGAATTAAGGTGGACCTAGCTAGGGTTGATTGGGTTTAATGAGTGAATTAATTATTTTATAAGTTAATTAAATGTTTATGTGTTATTGAGTAATTAATTACTTAATTATTTTGATGATTTAATTATATATTTTATGTATTAATTATCTACTGTATGAATTAGTTATTTATTTAATGAACTAATTAAATATTTTAATAGTTTAATTTAAAGGTTGAAGAATTAATTAATTATTTTAAATAATTAATTATAAATTTACGAATTAATTATTTTATTGGTTGTTTAACTATTTAATGATTTAATGATTTAGTATATTAATTAAATATTTTGTAAATTATTTAATTATTTTATTAATTGTTTATTGCTTTATAAATTAATTAAAGTTTTAAATGGTGAATTAATGTTTTTAATTAAATTTGTTAAAAGATTTTTATGGATTTATTAAAAGCTTAATGAATTGATTAAAATTTTAATTAGGTTAATTAAATTGTTAATTAGTTGATTAAAATTTTTAATTATGTTAATTAATCTTTTAATTAATTAATTAGAGATGTTTAGAAGTTCATTTAAGTAACTAATATTTTAATTATGTGATTAATGGGTGAATTAATCAATTAGTGGTTTAATTGGGGGATTAGTGCATTAATCAAGTGTAGCTTTAGTCCCCCAAGTTATGCTATACGTCCAATTTAGTTTCTTGATTTCTTAAGTTTGATTAATCTAATTTTTGACTTCTCAAATGTAATCCAAAATAATCCAATAAGAAATTATTTTGGATCAGATTTAAGGAGCCAAGGGATTAAATTGAACTTATTTGATAGTTATGGCTAAAATGCCCCCATTCAATAGTACATTCACCATCTTGAGCTTTTTCTTCAGGTTATTTTAGCTAGTTTTTTGATGATTCATCAATTAGTTTGAACTTCACTTAAATTTTTCACTTGTACAATAAACTTATAATTGCTATAATTAATAGTTACGTTCTTATGAATGTTCTCATTGCCAATCATGTGGATCATATAATTCATGCACATTATTTGAAAAAAAACAATGAATATGCTAACATAAAATATTTGTCTTCAAGATTACTAATGATGGTTATTTTATATTTTTAGATGTCGAGGAGATAAAGGAAAGTTTTATATAGACCAACCATGCGAACGCTTGCCTATATGGGCTGTTATTCTCTTTTAGAAAGTAACGCAAATGAATTAAATATTATGGATGAAAGTTCATTACATTCAACCAACTTGATTGAGAGCTTAATTTTATGTTTTATTTAAGGAAACCATCATTAACTAATCATTTAAAATATTGACTTAATTTGACTTTCTCCATAAGTCTCCCTTGTGGTTTGGAGATCAAGAGACCAAGAACAGAAAATAAAATTAATTTGAGTTTTATTTTTAGAAATAAATTCATAAGAAACTTTAGAGAAAGTTAAAACAATTAGATTTCTTAGTTGGTTTATCAATTTCAATAAGGATCATTGGTTCAATCCTTTAAGTTCACAATCAAGGATGGATTTGGTTTCTATTAGAAACTTAGGCTCACTTTCTGGAGTACGCTTAGTTTCTGTTAAAATATCATATTTAATTCAAAGACTGGATTTAGGTTCAAATAGCAATTTATGCCCAAATTTGATTGCAGCTTCAAATTTAACATCAAATTTTGTTTCTAATGGAGGTGTAGATTCAGTCTCAAACTCAGTTTCAAGTTAAAATTCTAATTTTCGCTCAAGTATATGTTCAAGTTAATGAGCAATTCTTATTTAGGTGTAGATTCAAATTCAATATTATAATATGCATAATGTGTTACTGCAAATCATCTTTTGCAGCTAAAAGATTCTCAGAGGAATATTCATTAATCACATTTTCGTCAATAAAATCAGATTCAACCATGCATAATCCTTGTGTCAGTGTACATTTAATAAGCTTTAAAATAGAAGATTTCTGGCATGTCACCTCATATGAAGCACATCAGGAGAGCCTTTTTTATTCAAATTCTCTGCAATTTATTGTAAAAGCAAAAAGACCAGTGGTTACTGTAAGTGCACTGGCTGTGGATGTTTCCTCACAAAATGTTTTTTACCAGGTTAGAATTGCAAAAACTTGTTGGATACTCTACTCAAGATTCAAGGCTTCATAAAGTAGCTGAATTAGCTCATAGTCTTTACATGCTACAACATGATGATCATGAGATTACATCTAGCCAGATCAGTGTTGCCGACGGATATAGTGATGACACAGAATTTGGCTCTGATATTGCCTTCAAGGTCCCTGCTCGCTTCCTTAGGGACCTGCCGTCAGAAAATGGTGCATCTTCGGTACCTGATAGTTTTGTGAGCGCAATACCTCATGAGGGGCAAGCACATCATTCTTATAATGCTGAGACAGAATTTATGAGTTTGAGATGGCTGAAAGATGCATGTGAAGGGATTGTTAAACAAGGAAGCTCGCCGCTTTCTGGAGATGACTTGGCAATGGCTTTATGCAGAGTTCTTTTATCGAACAAAGCAGGCGATGAGGTGCTTGCACTGAATTCTCAGATGCCTCATTGAATTTTAGCTTGTTCCTGTCATAAATGCTAAAATATTATCTTTCAATTCCCTGCTTGTTTTGAATTTATATTTTAGTTTTACAATGCACGACATTTCTGATTTTTAGATTGCTGGAGATCTGTTGGACCTTGTTGGAGATGGTGCTTTTGAATTAGTACAGGATCTTTTATCCGTAAGAATAATGAAGCCCAAATACCTCATGTTTGGCTTACGTTTGTTTGTACATATTAACTGCTTCATCCAATGTATTGGCTGCTTGAACTTGCTTCATGAAAATCTGTTGCAATCTTTTCTAAGCCTTTGATTTGTTTAGTTTTTTCTGCATTTTAATTCTCTTGCAAGTTAGACATTTTTCCTAGATCATAACTATTAGTTGTTTTCATATTCTTCCTTTATAACTTGTAGTTTTTAATTTTTTAGTGGATTTTACTGCCATTACTTTGCTTAAGTTATAAATTAGCCACAATGCTGGAATTTTAATTTTAGCACCGGAAGGAGCTAGTGGATAACATTCAACATGCGCTGTTTATACTAAAGTCCGAGAAAATGGCTTCAAATGGCCAGCCAAAGATGCCAAGTTATGGCACGCAAGTATGTCAGCACTTAATGCGGAGTTTTCTTTTACCAAAAAAAATATTCTGAATTTTCTTTGGGCATTCATAGGCTTGGTTTTTGAAACAACTTTACAGGTCACTGTGCAGACTGAATTTGAGCGCCAGATGGATAAACTAAGGCGTAAAGAGGAGAAACGGCACAAACGAGGAATGGATCAAGGAGGCATGCAGGATATTCCTGCTGACAGTTTTTCATCTCTATTACTTGCTAGTGAAAAAAAACAGCCATTTTATGATTTGATAGGGACTGGTCAAGGCTCCAGTTCATTTTCTGTGACCTCTCTTCCACAAGGTACAACTAGGTNAGCTGACAGTTTTTCATCTCTATTACTTGCTAGTGAAAAAAAACAGCCATTTGATGATTTGATAGGGACTGGTCAAGGCTCCAGTTCATTTTCTGTGACCTCTCTTCCACAAGGTACAACTAGGTTTTATGGAAACAATTATGAAGAAGTTAGGATTCCACCTATGGCAACAGCGCCAATAAGGTCTGACGAGAAGTTGGTATGTTTCTCTCTCCTGAGTCCACCCACTCCACCCCCCAAACACAACACAAAATACTTTCCTTGTATACATTGTAATGTCTAAAATTTTTTATTTCCTGTGAACATGTTTACGTTAATGCACTTATTATGAGAGCAATGTTTTTTTTTTTTTGCTTTATGTAATCAATAGCTAGTTGTTGTCTCTATCCTCGGACAATGAGGAATTATTACTTCATGGCATAACATTCATAATCCATATTTACTTTTTTCGTCTTCTTATCTACTTCAAGACATATATTCTTCTTACACTTCTTGGTTTATTATCTTCAGTTGATAACGACTGACATCAAACATGAGCATAGGGAATGGATTATTTCTTGGTTGTTGCAATTTTGTTTCTTGCTGTTAAAGCAGAAACTGTGAACAAAGTTTTTTTTTGCAGATTTTAACTTTGCTACTAAGTTTTATGAGCCCGTATAGGTGTCCATCGTCTCCTTTTCAGAGTTATTTTGAGCATGAANTGCTTCATGTAATCAATAGCTAGTTGTTGTCTCTATCCTCGGACAACGAGGAATTATTACTTCATGGCATAACATTCATAGTCCATATTTACTTTTTACGTCTTCTTATCTACTTCAAGACATATATTCTTCTTACACTTCTTGGTTGATTATCTTCAGTTGATAACGACTGACATCAAACATGAGCATAGGGAATGGATTATTTCTTGGTTGTTGCAATTTTGTTTCTTGCTGTTAAAGCAGAAACTGTGAACAAAGTTTTTTTTTGCAGATTTTGACTTTGCTACTAAGTTTTATGAGCCCGTATAGGTGTCCATTGTCTCCTTTTCACAGCTATTTTGAGCATGAAGTTATCTTTTTAATAAATATGATGAGGAGAACCTTATTTTTCTGTGCCGATGATCGAACAAGATGAATTGCTTGCGTGTTCTCAATTGTCTTTTAAGCAGCTTACTGCAGCATTCAATTTTTTTCAGATTGAGATAAGTGAACTGGATGATTTTGCTCAAGCAGCTTTCCGTGGTTACNCTGATCAAACAAGATGAATTGCTTGCGTGTTCTCAATTGTCTTTTAAGCGGCTTACTGCAGCATTCAATTTTTTTCAGATTGAGATAAGTGAACTGGACGATTTTGCTCAAGCAGCTTTCCGTGGTTACAAGTCCCTTAATCGCATCCAGAGTCGCATATTCCACACAACTTATTACTCGAACGAGAATATTCTAGTAATTTCATCTGGCCATTGTTGTCTGAGCTCATTGTGATTCTTTTTTTTTTAGTGTTTTTACTTTCTAGCTCCATTCTTTACTGAAATTGCTTTTATATGAGCTAAAGCAATCTGTGCAAGTCTGTATGATACAGTAACTTGAATCGCCATGCTTGCAGGTTTGTGCTCCCACTGGTGCAGGAAAGACAAATATTGCAATGATTTCTGTGCTTCATGAGGTGAGATGTTATTTTGGAATAAAAGTTAGATTTAAGTCTCCTTTTTGCAATAAGCAAACGGTTAATTTTTATTTTGTAATATTTTTTTTTTGGTTTCTCAAGTCATATTCCACTTTAAAGATCCTGGGATTATCCTTACTTTTATTTTTTCTCTATATGTTGCAGATCAAACAGCATTTTAGGGATGGCATTTTGCGCAAAGAATTTAAGATTGTATATGTGGCTCCAATGAAGGTTTTGTTTCAGTTAAAGTTACATTCTCTTCTCATCATCCTGGAAGATTTGTGAAATATTTTCATTTACTCTAAAGGCCTTGGCAGCGGAGGTTACGTCCACCTTCAGTCACCGGTTGTCACCCTTAAATCTCACTGTGAAAGAACTTACAGGCGACATGCAGCTTTCCAAGAATGAGCTTGAACAAACTCAGATGATAGTGACGACACCTGAGAAATGGGACGTGATTACTCGAAAAAGTAGCGACATGTCGCTGTCAATGTTAGTAAAACTTTTAATTATCGATGAGGTGCACCTTTTGAATGATGATAGAGGCTCTGTGATTGAAGCATTGGTTGCTCGCACGCTTCGACAGGCATGTTTTCTAAAGAATTCATTTGTCCATCCAGTTTTCCTTGGGCAATTTACCTTTTCTTTTACATTTTTTTGCAATTTTATAAGAAATTTCACTAGCATTTTGGTTAAGATAGCTCTAAAAATAGGGAAATTTACATGCGCAGCACACAATTCTTATGTTTTTACATATCTCACACCTAAACCTAGGCATGAAAAGGCGTATTTCAGTTTTAAAAAGTGGTCATAGTGCTATTTTTGATATGATATTAAAGATTTGATTTCTATGTATGTAAATATGAAAGTTTAGGTGGGAGATACATAAATACATAAGAATTGTGTGCCATGAATGTAAATGCCCCTTAGAAATAATAGTTGCATGCAGATTCTCCTTCATAAGGCTCTCGTCAACTTATTAATGTCACTTCTCAAGGGCTCCCTTCTATTTTAGTTCCACGATTGCCCTGAGCACGCCGTAATCTTTCTATTTTGGTTCCATTCCCGCTCCCTCCCTCACTTTGCACCACCCACACCTTCCCGCCAAGTTTCTGACAATGTTTGAAGAGAATGGCTTGATTACTCTGTAAAATCAGAGTATTACTTATATTTTAGGAGAAAAATTAGTTTGGCATGATATGATAATTTTTCCATTTTATGTGCATTCCAGTATCATGTTAAAGTTGCTCCATCTAATTTTATTATCTTATTTTACAGAAAGTTTTAACTTTGCAAACTCTATTCATTTTCTCACTATGACAGGTCGAGNACTTCGACAGGCATGTTTTCTAAAGAATTCATTTGTCCATCCAGTTTTCCTTGGGCAATTTACCTTTTTTTTTACATTTTTTTGCAATTTTATAAGAAATTTCACTAGCATTTTGGTTAAGATAGTTCTAAAAATAGGGAAATTTGCATGCGCAGCACACAATTCTTATGTTTTTACATATGTCACACCTAAACCTAGGCATGAAAAGGCATATTTCAGTTTTAAAAAGTGGTCATAGTGCTATTTTTGATATGATATTAAAGATTTGATTTCTATGTATGTAAATATGAAAGTTTAGGTGGGAGATACATAAATACATAAGAATTGTGTGCCATGAATGTAAATGCCCTTTAGAAATAATAGTTGCATGCAGATTCTCCTGCATAAGGCTCTCGTCAACTTATTAATGTCACTTCTCAAGGGCTCCCTTCTATTTTAGTTCCACGATTGCCCTGAGCAAGCCGTAATCTTTCTATTTTGGTTCCATTCCCGCTCCCTCCCTCACTTTGCACCAACCACACCTTCCCGCCAAGTTTCTGACAATGTTTGAAGAGAATGGCTTGATTACTGTGTAAAATCAGAGTATTACATATATTTTAGGAGAAAAATTAATTTGGCATGATATGATACTTTTTCCATTTTATGTGCATGCCAGTATCATGGTAAAGTTGCTCCATCTATTTTTATTATCTTATTTTACAGAAAGTTTTAACTTTGCAAACTCTATTCATTTTCTCACTATGACAGGTCGAGTCAACTCAGTCCATGATAAGGATTGTTGGGTTATCCGCAACATTGCCTAATTATTTAGAGGTTATGCTGGTGTTTTACATATTTATAGTTTGCATCGCCCTTGTTTCCATGCTTCTCATGTTTCAAATTAATTTGTTATTAGGTTGCCCAGTTTTTGAGAGTCAATGCAGAAACTGGATTGTTCTTTTTTGATTCTAGTTATCGACCAGTTCCTCTGGCCCAACAGTACATCGGCATTAGCGAGAAGGACTTTGCTAAAAGAAATGAACTGTTTAATAAGATATGCTATGATAAGGTTATACAATTTTTAATCTGATTCTTTTGTCAGTAATCACTTATCACTGTGTCTAAAGCCGCAACAGGAGTCCCTTTTAGTTTATGTTAATATATGTAGGTTGTAGAATCAGTGAAACAAGGACATCAGGCAATGGTTTTTGTTCACTCGCGCAAAGACACAGGAAAAGTTGCTAGAATGCTGGTAACTAATGACATTTATATATCATTACAAAGAATTTTCCTTTTTTTTTTCTTTATTTATGCAGATTGCCATTATTTCCTTAGTTATTACTCAACGGATTGGGTTGGTCTTAATCAATTAATAGAATAATAAGCATCGTGCAATGGGTTTTCTAGCTTGCATGGTTCCAAATCTGATCAGAACTGGATTTAGTAACAATTTTTCTTATAAAGATGTTGCACCTCTTAATTTTACGAGAAACACAACCCTAAATCGGTCATATGTAAAACTCAGCTTTCTCCCACAAGAAGTTTGCCATTGCCATTTTATCAACCCTTGAGTTGCAGAAGACTCCAAAAACTTGATCAAAGATATCAGTTGCAAGAAGTCAAGCTATTGTAACCCTCAAGGCAATCAATCACATCCTATTTCCCAATCCTACTTCCATGCTTCCAAGTCTAATAACCACAATACTCCAATTCACCAACAAGTGGAGAACAGTGGGAAATTAGAGATCACATTCCTATCAATCAGGAGTAAATCAACCAAAATAAAAAGTCTGAAGACTGTTCTATTTGTAAACTTGGAAAAAGTAAGACATTACCTTTTCCTATTTCAGACAGTCGTGCCAATAAATGTTTTGACATTATTCATAGTGATGTTTGAGGAATTACATCAATTATTTCACATGCTCAATATAGATATTTTGTAACATTTATTGATGATTGCAATCGATTTACTTAGATTTATTTTTTTGGTTTCAAAGCAGAATTAGTTACTGTATTTCAAACATTTTTAGCATACGTTGAAACTCAGTTCTCCGCTTGTGTAAAAATCTTACGATCTGATAATGACGGTGAATAGATGTCTCATGAGTTTCAAAAATTTTTCCATAACAAATGTATTATTTCACAACGTTTATGTCCCTAAATGCCACAACAAAATGAAGTTGCTGAACAAAAAAATCGACATCTATTGGATACTGTGAGCACATTACTAATAGAATTTTTTGTTCCAACTAAATTTTGAACTGAAGCTTTATCTACTGTAGTTTATCTCATTAATCGTTTATCATCTCAACACATGAAGTATGATTCTCCCTACTATCGATTTTTTTGGTAAACATTCTAATTATCATATGCTGCATACTTTCAGATGTGTTTGTTTTGTTCATCTATCTGTTCATGAACATCATAAGTTGGCAGCTTAGTCAGTACAATATGCCTTTATGGGGTACAATTTTAATCATAAAGGTTTTTTGTTATGATTTAATTAATAGCCGCTGACATATTTCTCGGAATGTGATTTTCTTTTAACATGAATATTACTTTTAGCTTCATGTGTCGACACTGGATACAATTATACTTCCACAATTTGATAATTCTTTTGCGGATAAACGATTCAAGCCGAACATTGTTTACACACGACGCCTGCCCCCTTCACTTTCAATCCTCCCCGACCCTGATCCAAAATTGCTCAAATAAGTCTTCGACGATCAAATCGGCATATCCGTCCTCCAGATAGATATGGGTATTCTGCAATTTTAACTAATACTGTTGTTCCTACCTCTTACTTTCAGACTGCTAAACAGACTTGCTGGGTCAAAGCCATGCAAGAGGAACTTGAGGCAGTTCAAGTCAATTACACTTGAGATATTGTTTCATGTTCTACAGATGTTAAACCCATTGGTTGTAAATGAGTTTACTCCTCTTAAGTTCCGATCTGATGACTCTCTTGATAGATATAAGACAAGATTGGTAGCTCTTGGAAATCGACAGGAATACGGGATTGATTATGAAGAAACATTTGCACCTGTGGCTAAGATGACAACTGTTCGGCTGGTGTTATCTATTGCCGCATCTAATAGTTGGTTCTTAAAGCAGATGAATGTTAAAAATACATTTTTACATGGGGATCTCAAAGAAGATGTCTATATGACTTCTCTTTCAGACTTGTTCTCTATACCTTCACATGATGTTTTTAAGCTCAAACAGTCCATATACGGTTTGAAACAGGCACTTTGCAGTACCCTTCCTAGCTTCTCTTTTATTCAAAGTCAGTATGATTCTTGGTTTTTCCTTTGCAAAACTGACAAGAGAATTGTTTTGTTATTAGTCTATGTTGATGATATTATCATCACAAAATTTGACAATTAATTGATGTCTCAGCTAAAGAAGCGTCTTCAAGATTTTTTTCATAGGAAAGATTTGAGATCATTAACTTATTTTTTAGGACTTAAGGTTCACTCTTCTCCCGCTGGTATTTTTCTTCATCAGCACAACTATACGAAGGGACTCATTGCTTTGACTGGTCTTCAAGATGGTTGATCTGTTGATACTCCTTTGGAAGTAAATGTCAAATATCAACAAAATGATGATGAATTTCTATCTAAACCATCTCTATATCGACAACTCGTTGGGAGTCTCCATTATTTGACTTTTACGCGTCCATATATTTCCTTTGTTGTACAATAAGTTAATTTATGCAAGCCCTACACATATTCATTTAGCCGCAGCTCGACGTATTGTTCGGTATTTGGAAGGTACTTCTCATTGTGGTTTATTCTTTCCTGCAAAGTCTTCTATCATCTTAACAGCCTATAGTGATGCCGATTGGGCTGGTTGTTCTGATACACACTGATTTATTACTGGATGGTGCACGTTTCTCGGCAACTCTTTAATCTCTTGGAAGAGCAAGAAACAAGATCGAGTGTACAAGTCATCTACTGAATCAAAATATCGCGCTATGTCTCTTCTTGTTTCGAGATCATTTGGCTTCGGGGTGTGCTGACTGAGCTTGATTTTCCTCAGCTTGAGTCTACTTCTCTTCATGCAGATAATACAAGTGCTATCCAGATTGCTGCTAATCCCGTCTTTCATGATTGCACGAAACATATTGAAGTAGACTGTCATTTCATTCGAGAAACTTCTCTTCCTCATATCACTTCTGATCTTCAAACTACTGATATATTTACTAAGACTCTTTCTCGACAGTGTCATCAGTTTCTTGTCGGCAAATTGATACTTCTTAATCAGCCAACATCAATTTGAGGGGGATATCAATCAGAAGTAAATTAAAAAAAATAAAGAGTATTCTTCTTCGTACTACTGTAAAGAAGGAAATATTATATTTGCATGGATTCTTTCCTTTTAGTTGAATATTTAGATTATGAATATGTATAAATCAAGTCACCTAAAATAGTTTATACAAATTATTATATACCTAAAATAGATTGTACATACTATTATTTATTGAAATGAAAGCAAAGGAAAATGCATTCAATCTACTTGTTCTGAAATTTGACAAATCCATTCTTATAATAGGAAACTTTTTAAGCATGCGACATTCAAAAGAAAACACCAAAAGTTTAAAAAAGAAAAATTCTGTATTTCAATCTATTTGTTTACGCCATGTCTCACATTTTTTATAACTATAAACTTTATTAAATGTGTTAGATCTTTTTCTATATATTGAATATCTTAGACTGTTACCATTTTTTCTATCTCTGCCAGTTGGGCATCCTTTCAACTTGATAATTTTGGTACAGCTTGAGTCGGCCCAATTTGCTGGACAGTTGGAGTTCTTTAGCAATGNATTGCTAATCCCGTCTTTCATGATTGCACGAAACACATTGAAGTAGACTGTCATTTCATTCAAGAAGCTTCTCTTCCTCATATCACTTCTGATCTTCAAACGACTGATATATTTACTATGGCTCTTTCTCGACAGCGTCATCAGTTTCTTGTCGGCAAATTGATGCTTCTTGATCAGCCAACATCAATTTGAGGGGGGATATCAATCAGGAGTAAATTAAGAAGAATAAAGAGTTTCCTTCTTCGTACTACTGTAAAGAAGGAAATATTATATTTGCATGGATTCTTTCCTTTTAGCTGAATATTTAGATTATGAATATGTATTAATTAAGTCACCTAAAATAGTTTATACAAAATATTATATACCTAAAATAGATTGTACATACTATTATTTATTGAAATGAAAGAAAAGGAAAATGCATTCAACCTATTTGTTCTGAAATTTGACAAATCCATTCTTATAATATGAAATTTTTTAAGCACGCGACATTCAAAAGAAAACATCAAAAGTTTTAAAAAGAAAAATTCTGTATTTCAATCTATATGTTTACGCCATGCCTCACATTTCTTATAACTATAAACTTTATTAAATGTGTTAGATCTTTTTCTATATATTGAATATCTTAGACTGTTACCATTTTTTCTATCTCTGCCAGTTGGGCATCCTTTCAACTTGATAATTTTGGTACAGCTTGAGTCGGCCCAATTTGCTGGACAGTTGGAGTTCTTTAGCAATGAAGATGATCCTCAATTTTCTTTGGTCAAGGTATACAAGAAACTAGGGCATTCATCCTTTTTTTAAAATTATTTTTATTTTTTGCTTTAAAAATGTAATATGTTATATTTTATTAAAAAAAATTTTATGTTTTCAGAAAGAAGTTGGTAAATCGAGAAATCGTGAACTTGTTCAGTTGTTTGACTTNAATGAAGATGATCCTCAATTTTCTTTGGTCAAGGTATACAAGAAACTAGGGCATTCATCCTTTTTTTAAAATTATTTTTATTTTTTGCTTTAAAAATGTAATATGTTATATTTTATTAAAAAAAATTTTATGTTTTCAGAAAGAAGTTGGTAAATCGAGAAATCGTGAACTTGTTCAGTTGTTTGACTTTGGCTTTGGCATCCATCATGCTGGAATGCTACGTGCTGACAGAGGCTTGACGGAGAGACTTTTTTCCGCAGGGCATTTGAAAGTATGAAATTTTCTATTTATAACTGAACAGTCTAAACTGGATTCTGCAAACATCTTTTTTTTTTTCTTGCTTTAGGTTCTTGTATGTACTGCAACTTTGGCATGGGGAGTAAATCTTCCAGCGCACACCGTGGTTATTAAGGTTTGTTTATTATTGAAGTTGAACATTATTATTCTTAGGCCATCACTGCGATTTTTGTGTTGAATAATGCTCGAGTTTTCTTAGGAGTTTGATGCCATCTATCTCAATGACACACCATATGCTGATAACCATACTATAGTAATGATTTTTAGGTATTGAGACATACTTTACATAAGTTCATGATTCTAGAAATTTGCATATACGTCCACATAGAATTTTTGAACTTGGATATTTGTTTCATATTTTAGTAGCTAGCCTACCGGAGACATTTTTAATTTTTTTTTAATGAAATGTGATAACGGTCATTCGATATATCTATATATGTGTGTGTGTATCGATATATATATATATATAGCGAGTACTGTAATTTTTTGATTTGTAGTGAGATTCAATCTCCTAAAAACATGACTTTACTTTTGAGTAATAAAATTACCTACGGTTTCCTTCAAGAAAAATATGTTTTAAAACCCGTAGGTAATTTTACCTACAAGTTTCCTTAAAAGTAAAGTTATGCTTTTAGGAGATTGGTTCTCACTACAAATCAAAAAAATTACAGTACTCACTCCTAGGCCAAATATATACACTACTCACTCCCATATGCTAAGGTTTCGCCTCATGGAGAACCCTAGCTTTCTGCTACACGGATCTCTCTCGTGTTTCTTTTCCCTGCTTCGTCTTCGTCGATGTTGGTGCTCGCTTCGTCGCTTTGTTGCTGTGCTTCACGTTCGTCGTGTTTTTGGAGGCAGGCTCGCGTCTTCGCATCCTTCCGACGACGAGGCAGGCCGAGTTTTCACATTTCTTTCCAGACGATGCCTCGTCTGTCCAGGACGCCTCCTTCGCAATCCTCGCGTCATCTCGGTCTGGCGACAGAGCTGCTGCTCTGCTCGCTTGGTCGCGTTTGTCGCACTGCTCTGCCTGAATTTTTACATTACCTTTCAGATGACGTCTCTTCGCTTCCTGTCCGATAGAAGCTTGTAGGCAGAGATGACTATTTGTTCCTATGCTACTGCAATTGCTGACGACCTCTCGATTCCTACTCGTGCTCCTCTTTCAGAATCAGAGACTGGTTTTTGTATAGGTAAAACTTGCAATGTTTCTCAATCTTTTCACAATGCTCTTGAAGTTGGTGGCGATCACACCATAAAAAAATTGGGGAAAAAAAATAGGAAGCCTGTTCTTATTCTCACAGAGGTTGAAACTAGTACTCTCGTGTTCTCTTGGCGTTTTGCTCTAGCTGGGAAATTAGAAATCATTCGGAAAGAGTTTGAGGCTATGAAACTATTGGGCAGTTGTAATATTGGTTTACTTGACAGTCGACACATATTGATTCAATTTTCTCATGATATTGATTATACCCGCATCTTTTCTCTGAAAATTATCAAGATCGACAACCGTATATGTAAATTCTAAAGTGACTGTAGGTTTCGACCCAAAGGCGGAGTTCCCTATCATTCCAGTTTGAATAAAATTTTCGGGGTTAAAATTACATCTATTCAATTTAGAAATTCTCTACTCCTTAGCAACTGCTTACTGTAAGCCTCTCAAGGTTGATAGTCCTGTGCTTGCTGTCACTAGACTCTCTGTGGCTTGTGTGTTAATTGAGAGGGATATCACTCAATCTGCTTCGGATGAGGTGTGGATTGGAACCTCACAACGGGTATTGACAAAAGGTTGAAATCGAACCGCACCCTCCTTATTGCTCTCATTGTAGTATGTTTGGTCACAACTCTACTATTTGCTATCGTTTGCTTCCTCATCTAAGGCCGAATATCACTAAAGAACAACCACCTATTATCCATGTTGAGAAGATGCAACACGATCCTCTTCCCAACATCGCAGTTCTTGAAGAAGAATAACACACTAGAGCTATAGATCCAGTTGTGCTTATACCATCCACTGTTATTGAAGAAGACTTACTTACATGCCAAGACATACAGAAATGCTCCTTTGATCCAATAGCAGATCAACCGGTACAACATGTTGCTTCTAATGTTCAACAATCTGCACATCTCTAGCACATTTTAGACCGAGATCAGGTGAGCCAATCTTCGGAAGAGGAATGATAGGTCTATTCCAGGAGGAAGAAGAAGAATGAAGGCCGACTCCAGCTAGGGAACATATTGGATGATACATTGGTTACTACTGGCAATGATAATCATCTTACCAACTTATTAGCTTGCTCCTTCCGTAGAACCAGAGGCAGAGACAAAACCAAATTAGCTTGCTCTCTAGCCACCTGATACTTTGTATTTCAACATTTTTAGGCTTTTTCTTTATGTGTCTATTGCACTTTTCTGTATTTTCTAGTTTTGGAACCACTTGTGGTTTTGGTGTGGACAAGGTGCCATGTTTGGGCTCTTNTATCTTTAAATAAAGTAGGCCAATAAAATCCAAATTGTAAAATTTTGTGATCAATTCTATCAAGTCCAAAATAACCCCCAAATTCTGAATTATGGTATTTATGAATCATTTCTTCAATTTCTTTATAAGGCACACACCTCCGCATAACTAAATCTTTGTTTTATTTGTACAAATATGGGTCATCCCATAGGTAACATTTTGCATCATGAATAGTTTTTTTCTCTTATTGTTTTATCAATCCATCCGGTAAAATACCACTAATAATATAGTTCACAATATCAACATACCACGATATTTCCTATTCTTGAACAACATAAAATTGTTCATTATGAAAAGTTTTATTAATTTTTCTTTCAAGATCAAATGTTTCTTCTTGTTCGAGTCTAGATAAATGATCAGCTATTTGATTATCAGATCATTTCCTATCTACCCCCACAAAATCAAATTTTTGCATCATAAGTACTCATCTAATTAATCTTAGTTTCACATCCTTCTTTTGCATCAAATATTTTATAGCAGAGTAGTCTGTATGCACAACACATTTAGATCCAATTAGATATGACCTAAACTTATCTAAAACATAGACAATTGATAATAACTCTCTTTCAGTTAGGGTATAACTAATTTGAGCATCATTGAGAGTCTTAATAGCACAATATATAACCTTAAAAATTTTGTCATATCTCTGCCCTAAAACAACTCCAATTGCATAATCACTTACATCACACATTAGCTCAAATGATTTTTCTCAATCAGGTGAAACAATTATAAGACCATTGATCAATTTTTCCTTCAATGTCTCAAAGGCATCTTGAGACTCTTGATTAAAATCAAATTTGTATCTTATTCCAAAAATTGGCATAAAGGCTTTGTAATTTTTAAAAATTCTTTAAAATATGGCCTATAAAAACCATCATGTTGAAAAAAACTCCTAACTCATCTTACAGTAGTAGGTGGAGGTAGTTTAGCTATAACTTGAATTTTTTTTAGATTTATTTCCATGTCATTTTCTAAATTTTTATGTCAAAGTACAATTCCTCTTGCAAGCATGAATTGAAATTCTTCCCAGTTTAATACTAAATTCATCTTTTCACATCATTTTAGAACTTTCTATAAATGATTTAGACATATTTTAAATGAAGTTCCAAACACAAAAATATCATCCATAAAGACTTCTATCTCTTTTTGAATTAAATCACTGAAAAATGACATCATACATCTTTGAAATATTGCAGTAAACCAGAAGACATTCGTTGAAAAGCAAAAGTACCATAAACACTAGTAAATGTTGTCTTCTCTTAATCCTCTGGAGCAATTTCTATTTGATGATAGTCGGTTTATCCTTCTAAAAAATAAAAATATTGGTGCCCAACTAGCCTATCCAACATCTTGTCCAAAAATGGTGAAGGACAATGATCTTTCCTTATGGCCGAATTTAATTTTTTATAATCATTGCAGATTCGCCAACCAGTGACTTATCTTGTTGGTGTTCATTTTTTATTCTCATTTATCATAACAATCACACCCCCTTTCGGAACACAATGAATTGGACTCACCCAAGCACTGTCTAAAATAAGATATATTATTCCCGCATCGAACCATTTTAAAATCTCTTTCTTAACAACTTCTTTCATCATCGGGTTTAATCTCCTTTGAGGATCAGCTTTAGGTTCATGTTGTTCTTCCAATAAAATTTTGTGCATATAATCAAAGGATTGATTCCTTTTATATTAGTTAATTTCCATCCAAAAGCTTTCTTATGTCTTCTTAATATTTCCAACAACTTGTATTCTTGTGCTTCAATTAATTATGAGGATACAATAACAAGTAATGCAGATAAATCTCATAAAAAGACATATTTTAAATGTTTAGCAAGTGTTTTCATTTCTAGTTCAAGAGGTTTTACATTAGAGGAAATAAAATTTTATTATCATCCACAGGATGTAACAATTCCAATTGTTCAAGAACATAATTCAGTTTTTCATTCCTCACTTCCATAGATTCATATTGAACTATATCCTTATTCTCGTGCTCCAAATATTCTGCTTCAATTCTCTTTTCAAAAGTATATGTGAAATATTCATTGTATAAATAATCATTAATTTCAATTATGAAACATTCATCCCCTCCTCATTTTGTTGGATATCTCATTGACTTTACAATATTAAATGTGACTTCCCGATCGCTAACTCTCATTGTCAATTATCCTTTCTGCACATCTATCAAAGCTGTTCCAGTGACATGAAATGGTCTTCCTAAAATGATAGCAATTTCTTTATCTTCCTCCATATCTAACACAATAAAATCCACAGGAAAGATAAATTTATCAATCTTTACCAAAACAACTTTTATACTCCTTTAGGATAGGTAATCGAACGATCAACTAACCGAAGAGTTACAGTTGTAGTTGAAATTCTCCTAAACATAACCTTCTGAAAATTGATAGAGGCATAAGATTAATATTGGCTGATGTGGGTAGTTTTGTTGTGTGCGTTGTAAATATCTTTCAATATGACAATACACACACAACAACACTAATTGTAAATATGCAGTTCAATCCCAACATAAAAAAATAAAAATTCAACATAGATAATTTTTTCTTTTAAAATCTCTAAGCTACAAACTTATAAAAATAACACAAGTATACGTATCGCTCAAGAAATAAAGGGATCTAATGGAGTCCTGTGTATCGATCTCATGGGAAGTTGGAAATTCTTATGGTTATAACGTTAAAAAATATTTGAACTATAAAGTTTAAGCAGTCAAAACAAATCTAAAGTAAATTTAATGTGCACTAAATGAAATGCAGTTAAAAGAACTAAGTTAACTAAACTAATTGCTAAACTTCAAAAGTAAACTAATAAAGACTAAACAAAGTTTTGAAACGAAGAGTTTAAATTTAAGGAAGCATCCTTCCCCTTTACAATGAGTTTATGGAGTGTGAAGAAATTAAAATCATTTAAACTACATATAAAATTGTGTTGTACTAAATAGGAGCAATCCTATTCTTTACCCTCTGAGAGTACATAAAGAACATTGACTAATGCAGAGTTTGGTCCCTAAATCCGTCGTTAGGATGAGAGGATATTGGCTGCCACTCTAGAGCTCTCACTTCTCCCTCACCTGAGGGCTAACAATCTCAGTTTAGTTTACAAGAAAATAGACCAAATTGGGGATCCTTGTAAGCACTTTCTCTCTTTACAATCACACTCAATTCTCTCTTAGAAGTATAATGAAGAAGAAATCTCTCACATTCCCTCTCTTCTTACAATCTTAGAAGAAAATCCTCTCTTCTCCAAGTCTTCTCTCTCAAGCCAAAACCTTCCTCTCAATCTCACGCCCCCTTTCTTCTCTAGAATCCTCTCCTTTTTAATTGGGTACGACCTTCTTTCAAACGGAATTCAAAATTATCTCCAATTTTCTCCCCAAAAGTCACATATTTTAAAACCAAGAGACAAGTCCCTTCATCCAAGAGACATATCTCTTCATTAAAAAGCCTTTTCAAAGTGTAGAGATGCATTGAACCACTCCATGGGATGTTTGAATTAATTGGAGCCTTCAAAAACAACTCAAAAATAGTCACGAAGCACCTTACTCCGTCTTAATTTGTCCCTAGTGCTTCTGACGCCTGTTCTGGCACCTCTAGCACCGGCCTAATGAAGTCTGCGTTAGTCTCTGGATTTCGGCACCTCTGGCACCAATTTTGGTGCTTTGGCGCCGCTACTTTGTAAAATGGTGCCTCTGGCATCAATTTTTGGCACCAGATGTGCCAACTCTCTGGAAAATGGCACCTCTTATGCCAGTTCTGGCGCCAAGATCATGAAAATCTCCATTTTGGCTCAAAATTTTCTCCTTTTAGCTACTTTTACTTCAAATGCCTAAAACTGATATACCTGCAACAAAAAACATGAAAATATCGTTCTTTAAAGTTCAATATCACCAAAATAAGCATAAAATGTATACATAAAGCAATACATTATTTTGGCGTATAAAAATCCCCCAAACTTAAATGTCACTTGTCCTCAAGTGACCCTTTTACTATATAAAAATATGACTTATGATAGAGTTTAACTTATAAAATTCTATAATTTGTTTTAATAAACATAATATTATAACTTAAGAAATTTTTTTAATAACTTAGGTTAAAACTACAAGTATAAGAATGCCTAGTAATCAAGTCTAAGAGTTCTGGATCTCCATTCATTTCAAGAAGAATTGTAATTTTTCACATCAAAGATACTTAGAATATCCATATGAACAAGAATTTCATGAAAAAATTATTAGTAAAGATGCTAATACTCAGATACAAGTTTAGATTATGTAATAAAGTCTTTTTCCTCAAATTGATTCAAGTGAAACCAATTTTTGATTAGGCATCACCTCAAGCTTCTTCTCACATATTTTTCTTTTATTTTTAATTTTTATTTTTATTTTTCTTTTTCTTTTCTTTTTGTTTTCTTTAGGATGATTTTCATTCCTTTCTTTTCTTTTCTTTTTTTCATGTAAGAATTACTATATCTTGATAGCCTTTCATAATTTTGAACTTCAATATCCTTTTCTTAAAGTCAAAACTTCTTACCTTCCTTCACTTTATAAATTCATATTAGCTTTGATGATTTTTTCATAAAGTCTCACTCTTTCTTCTTACATGAAACTCTAAGATTTTTAATACTGCAAAAATATAATTTCCCTTTTATTAAATAAAAAACATAGTCTTATTCTTTCATATTAAATATCTTATCCTTAGAATTGACCTTCATTATTAAAGAATTTTGCTTAAATTTACCATAATATTTACAAACAAAAATATAATTTTTTAAGGTTAAACTCTAATATCCATGGTCGTGTTAAATTTATTTTAAAAGTATAGTTAATTGAGGACAAATAAAATTTAGTCCACTTCTTTTAAAGAAATTTTTCTTTCCCCCAAACTTAAATTTTTAAATAACAAGTGAAGCATGTAGTATAAAAAAAATTACAAGTGAAAGAAAATAGTAAATGCATAAAAAATAGAACTAACCTGTAGAGGATTCAGAATATGAGACTTGGCTCTTGATATTTTGCAGATGCTAACTTAAAAAGTATAATATTTAAAGCATTAAATGATATAATATATCGAAGGATTTGCTACGAAAAAATAAATTAAAGACATAAACAGTAAACTAAAGCAACTAAAAATGCTGACAAATAAAAATATACAATTTACTATTACATATACCAGTTTAATAGCTCCACAAACCAAGCACATACAATGTTCCAACTTATACCATCAACAATAAAACAAAACAAATAATAACACATAAAAACAAACAAAATCTGAATAAATAGTACTCTTCATCATCTGAATCTTCCTCTTCATCCTCTTCCTCTTCTTCTTCTTCTTCTTGCACATAAGGCGTGAAGCTGGGGCATGTAGGAAACTCGATAGTATGGTCACCCCTCAAAAAAATCTAATCATCACCTCTTCATATGCAATGTCATGTTGGACTCTTTTCTGCCTATATTCATCATTGTAGGCATTTATGGCTTCTATACCATCTATTATGTTCTGCATTGCTATAAGATCTGATTGTTGAATTATTAATTGTCCATAATATTTTCTAGTGAAACAAAACTAGAAGTAGATGGTCCTGTAGTTGATGTGGAGGTTCTATCACTACTTCCACTTCTAGATCCAGCAAATGATTCAAATTTATGAACAGTGGATTTTCCAATGGGTTTTAGTGGTTGCAATATTACTTCATTTCTACCAAATTCTACTCATAATTGTTCACATAAAGTGAAATCCAGGGCAGAATATCCCAAACCACTAGCTATCCCACTTCTAGAAATGCTCTGAGCATTATGCATAATAAGAGCACCAATATCAACTACTTTCATTTGTTGGATGCATAAATTTAACACTGCTTTTTCCTTACTTAATTCACCTAGGTGATTGGTTGGAAGCAACTTTGCAGAGATGAAGTAATGTCATGCTTTAGATTGAAAATTTAACATGGAAGAGGAAAAAAAGTCTTTGTGATTATTTTTAACCTTTCATTCTTCTCTTCCATTAGTGAGATAATAAATTACTTCATCAAGTGATAAACCAGTCATCACAAATGCAACATACTCACAATGAAATTCTTTTCTCAGCCCATAAATTGTATTGATTCTTCTTTGAGTAAATTCAACTTGCTTACCACGAACATAAATGTGGTAATCCATAGTCAACTGAAGATTGACATAAAATTCTCAAATCACAAGAACAGTGGCTACTGCGTTGAGTAGTAGAAATTTTCCCACTTCTGAGCAGTAATCAACATTTTGATCTCTCCTCCCCTATTTGAAAATACTCGCTCCTGAATCAACTTCTCGATCCCATTTAAGTATTTTAATTATGTTAAGCCTTAAAATTAAAAAAATCTCCTTGTATCAAAATCTTCCATAGGCTTTCTTCTATTTACTCTTGGATCTATAGGAATTTCTATATAAATTCAAATAAAATCCAAATAAATTTACAATATCATAAATCAAATTCCAAAAGTAGGAATATTTGGTAAGAAGCTTTTCACCATGATTTGTCTTTAAACTTCTTCAAAAAACTCTCAAATTTTTGGATTTTTAAAATGTAGGATAAATCTATGGTGAAAATAAAAAATTTCTAAGTTAAAGTGAAGATCTTACCTAGAGAAGATGAAATCCAAGTCTTTTATGCTTTAAAATCTCCTCAAATCCACCAAATGTCAAGCCTTAGGTAGAATTTCGGCCTTGGTTTAGAGGTAGGAGACGACCCAAGCAATAAAAATGGAGTTTTACATGGGTATTTCGTAGTTTCAAGTGAATTTGGGTGCCTCTAGCGCCAACACCAAAATTTTTGGATTTCAATTTTCTTTGAAAATCTGCTACGTACCGCACCACATCAACTTATAATTAACTTAATTAAACACTTGTGCTTATAGTTAAACAAATGTTTAACACATAATTTCCTAAACTACACAAAGCTTAAATTTATATATAAAATCCGAATGATTACAAACTAATAGTTTTCAAGCCAACACATCTAATTTAGCATTGCAATCAAGCTAACAAACTAACGCTGAAGCCTAAATATCAAATACTTAACAAACAACACATAGAAGGTTCCGTAACAATTTAAATCCAATACAAAAACATAACATACAAAAGCAATTATAACTACGAATTCTGTACTAAAAGGAGTTCAAACATCTTCTTCACTTTCATCTTCTTGAATGTTTCCCATGGATTGTTAGTGCACGTACAAGTTGTAAAAAGACCGGTGAGGAAATTCTTTCGTCGAATCTTCTTAAACCCTAACATTTTTCTTAAACATGTGCACCAAACCATCTTTAATACATCTCCAATCCAAGTGGTCAAGCATTTCTAAAATATGCATAAGATTCTGTACCTCTTTTTCAAACTTCTTAATCCTTTTCAAAAGTGCATTCGAACTAAAGTAAGACTGAATAGATGATGATTTTTGAGATGATTGATCCATCAATATATTCATACCGTTCTCCTCCCCAATTCCTGTGCAGTTGCAATAAACTTCTGGGTCCATAGGCTTCTAAGGGAGAAGCACTTTTTCCTAACTTTCATAAGACACTTGTGACTGCTGCACAGTAGGAATATGGTAGATGGATGTCCAAGTCCAGAAGTCGATCCCTTGATGATTAAACCCAAAACAAACTTTACTATTAAATCTCCCACATCAATAAGATTTTTGATTTGAATATAATAATTCAAAATAGCACTTTCCTTTGTCACTTTTTTGATTTTCGTAGTTGGAAGTAGTTTTGATGCAATAAATAAATGTCATGCCTTTGATGTAGGATTCAATAATGATGAAGAAAAACTTACATATCCATTATCTTTTGTCTCACAATTTGCATCTTCATTAGTATGAAATCGATAAAGTTCATTCATGCAGTCTCTTGTAGGGACAAAATTTGCCTAGTGACAAATAGGAACACTTTCAATCATAAACATGTCATTTATTCTTGAAGGAGTGAATTGTACCCACCTGCCTCAAACATAGGCAACTCCTCAATTAATTCCATGAAGATTGGCGTAAAACTCTTTCAACATAGGAACTACTACCTCGATAGTGGTATAACAAAGTTCTTTCCAGCGTCTCTGTAAAATAATCTCCTCCACTCTAGTATTCGATGTGTTAAATCCTTGATTCAAAAAGCCTTGTTCCTTGATTAATCTCTTATTCACAAGAACTCAATCATATAACTTCTGATTGAAACTGACAAACTTCCTCCTGTTGAAAATTCCATATCTACTAATTTCTTTAGAGTGAGAAGCCATAAGATTTAAAAAATGGTGACTTTCCCTTTGTTTTCCACTCTTAAATAACTTTAGGATTCAGTCTTTGGGAGTTACTAGGAAGAAAACCTTCCAAAAATTGTCAAAAACTATCTTTTGAATCGTCTATAGTTGTGGCCGTCGCCGCAACACTTATAACGCCAAATAATGGCCAAACTATCCCCATGTAAAAGAAGAATAAATGTGAAGAAGGAGAATTTCCAACAGAAATCTATTTTGTATTCCTCCCCATGACAGACAAACAATGTGCAAGACCATTACCTTCTCTGTGTGTATGATTAAATTTCACACTTCCATTGTTTAAAACCTACTGCAATTTGCTTAACCACCTGAGAATATTCCAAGGGGGAGCTTCTTCTTTTTGTAGTATTATGATACAAGTGATGGAGTCATGTTCTACAATTAAATGACTGATGTGACAGTGATAAACAAACTTTATAGACCAATAGATTGTTATCATCTCAGTCTCTAATGCATCATAAGCCTAAGTTGGAGAAGAAAAATAAAATATGCATTTCCCTTGGGAGTTTCTAAAAACTCCCACAAAACCTGATGACTCCCTATTATAGATGCCATCAGTGTTAACTTTCACCCAATCTGCAGGAGGAGGGGTCCAAAGAAGTCCAAAGAATTAAAGTTTGCTTGAGGTTCTACCGAACCTTGGTACTTGGCATCCAATTCTTAAAGAGATGGGGAACTGTTGGTGTTGAATAATTTTCTAGATATAAGAGGTGCATTTGAAAACTGCAGACTTGACCAATGGCTTAAGGTCCTCATACTTAGCTTGATTTATGCTAATCCATATAAACCAAGCAACTAAACATGGAATAACCAGTAGTTTAGCATCTTGCCAGTGCCTCTAGCAACAGAAAATCTTGTCCCAACATACTTTAAGAGTATCAATTTTAAGTTGTGTCTACAATCCAGACCAAATACTTTGAGAGAAATCACAAGTAAAAAATAGGTGCTCTAAAGTCTCTTTCTCATCATTACAAAGATAACATCAAGAGGGACCCCACAGGTCTTTCATTTTTAAGATATCATCAATAGGAAGTAAGGACAAACACAACCTTCAGCAGAAAAAATGACATTGAAGGAGTTAACCACTTACCCCAAATGGCTTTCCCCCACAAGACAGGTTGCCACAGGTAGAACTTTTGATAAATAAATGCTCAGAGTTTCTGTGTGGAAGATTTTTTGGTAATGAGTTTATCCTTTTGATCAGAAAAGAAGGAACTATTCTTCACCAATTGAATCTATTCATTGTTCAGAATGGTATTCAACAGACTACAATTCCATTGGTCATCAGACCAATACTCTTTCACCTGAGTTTGATAATTGGGTTTTGAGGTGGAGCACATCAACTTTTCTCCATTCCAAACCCACTTGTCTAACCAAAAATTAATTTTCTCCTCTCCTAATTCCCATATGAAAAGCTCCTCAGCTTGATATATGATTTCCAAATGCTTAGTCCAAATTCTTGAATCACCCAAATTTTTAATAGCAAGATTTGGGTGTAGACTTGCAATACTTCTCCATCATATAATGAGCCCAAAGAATGCCTTGAGCCATACATTTTCCATAATTTTCAAAGATTTATAAAGCTTAAGTGTTAAAAATCCTTAAAACCCAAACCTCCAGCATGAAGAAGCTTCCAGAGCTTCTTCTTAGGGAGCCAATAGAATTGTTTCTTCTGTCCAGCCCACAAGAACTTATTAAAAATTCTTTCCAAGAGAACTTGAGTACCTTTCTTCATGATGAACATTTAGAGGGCATAATAAGGGATAGCAGTCAATATACTTTTAAGAAGAGTGATTCTCCCCCCATTAGAAAGGAAAGAATTTGTCTAGCAGTGCAGTTGGGCTTTGATCTGATCAATAACTTCATTAAATTGAGTTTGTTTGGTCCTGCCTTTGATTGACTGTACTCCAAGGTACTTGATTGGAAAAGAAGCAATGCTAAATCCAATAAATTAGGTAATCCATTGTTTGATCTGTGGAGTAATATTAGTGCTAGAAAAAACTTGACATTTTTGTTTGTTTAATTCCATACCTGAAGCATGTTGAAAATGTTTGAGTCCCTGATACAAAGCCTTTATAGCAGTCTTTGTAGCATTAGAGAAGATAATAATATCATCTGCATAGGGCAGATGACTAATATAGATATGGGATTTATGTTGGTATGAAAAATGTGGAAAATTAGCAAACATATTGTTTAGAAGTCTTGAGAAATAATCCATGGCAAAAATAAATATTGTTGGAGACAAGGGGTCCCTTTGTTTGATTCCCCTAGATGCAGTGAAGAAACCATGGATCTTGTAATTAATTAAAATAGAATGGTTATTTCACTTAAGCCACCTTCTAATTAAGTTGTTGAACTCTCCAGAAAAACCCCTAGCATAAAGAGTTTCTAGTATGAAGTCCCAATTAATGGTGTCATATGCCTTTTTGATATCCAGTTCGAAAAAAAAACATTACTTCCTCTACATTTCTTGTCCAAATCTAATAAGAGTTCCTGAGCAAACAAAATGTTTTCAGTGATATTTCTTCCTTTAACAAAGGCTACTTGATTAGTGTTGATGAGATTCTGGAGATGGGTTTGAAGTCTAGAGACTATAATCTTGCTAATAACTTTAAAGAGAACATTGGTTAAGCTGATTGGTCAAAAATCCCCCCATTCTTTCCTTGTTTGATTCTTGGGAATCAAAGTAATTGTAGAAGAAGTGAATTATCTTGGAAGATCAACTCCCTTGAAGAAGTTTTGTATTGCAAGATTAAAATCTCCACTGATTACTGGCCAAGAAACCTTATAAAAAGTAGCAGTACATCCATCTGGCCCATCAGCCTTTTGCCCATCAATAGAATCAAGGGCAGCCTTAATTTCCACCTCCAAAGGAGTATATGTTAGCTCTAACCTGTGCACATACTCTTGACAGTCAGAAAAAAGAGCAGCATCAATATGGGATCTAGAATGGAGCTGACAATTAAACAGGTTCTGAAAGTCGTGGACTGCATCTTGGGTGATTTCATCTGCATCAGAAAATTTTGCCTGTAGGATCAGTAGTGGAAAGAATCATATTACATTTTCTCCTGAAATTTATACAAGCATGATAAAAACTAGATTTTCTATCCCCCTCTATGAATTTGGTTATAACAGCCTTCTATTTCAAAAAAGTTTCAGTGTAATTAATATGTAAGAGAAGTTCCCCATTAGCTTTGTGTAATTCTACTTTAGAGTTTACTCCCCTCTGAAAACCTACTTCCCTTCTAAGAACCTCATCTTGAGCAGCTGTCAAATTTTCATGGAGATTCCCAAATTTATAACAGTTCCACTTTTTTAAATGAGCTACCACTTTTTTTTGAAGTTACTATAGATTTACCCAAGGGTTATCAATACCATTGGAACTCCAAACCTTTTCAATTTCAGTGAGGAACTCAAGGTGAAGAGTCCACATGTTCAAAAATCTGAAAGGAGAGCCCCCATGACTAGAGGCATTTTGAATCTAATAAAGGAGGGGCCTATGGTCAGACCCATCCATAGCAAGATGAGAGACTATAGTAAAAAGAAAAGTTTGCAAACATTTAGAGTTCCCCAACATTCTATCAAGCCTTTCCGACATGGATCCCCTTCTCTAAGTGAATTTTGGACCTTGGTACCCCAGATCATATAAAGCAGCATCAGTTAAAAAATCATTAAATCTATTCACTGAAGACAGTAAAGGAGTTCTTCCACCTCTTCTCTCAGCAGGAGAAGTAACACAATTAAAATTTGCTCCCCCCCAAATCCAGAAGGAGTTGATAGATTGCCCAATGTGTATTAAATTAATCCAAAGGGTACTTTGATGCCTTGAAATGCAACTAGCATAGACAAAAGTGGCATAACCTAAATGAGCACTAATGTAAAATTGAATATGGATAAATTGAGAATGATTCTGCAGGACAAACCACTGTAATTCAACTCTAGGAAAGATCCAGATTTTATTATTAGAATTGGCAAAATGGGTAAATTTAGGGAATTTTCTCAAAATTGTTTGGGGGTGCTTAGTGACCAAAAGTTCCAAAATAGCAAAAAACCAAATTTTATGAGTTCGAACAAGATTTTTTAATCTCTTGAGAGATGACGGGGGAGTTATACCTGTTATATTACAACACAAAAATTTAATCATTGTGAAAAGGTTCTCCCTTTTTCTCTAATTCTGGGATAAAGATCCTTTTGATAATTGGTGGAAGGTCCATCCAGAGTTTGAACTTCTTGAAGTTGCTTTAGCTCCATCTTGCCTTTCTTCTTTTTACTACTTCTATGCACTTGTCATTCCTTAGTATGCACATCTGTTAAAGTATTAATGGTAGGGTTGTCAACCTTGTGAGGGTTAATATCCATTTGTCTTTCTTCATTACAAACAACCTCCATTTGTCTCTCCACCAACATGTTATTATCAATGGTTGTTGTTGTTTGATTGATACCCCAGGCAATCACATCACCATGGAATTGATCAGCATATTTAGTTGAACCACCTCTTCAATACTTGTAGATGGAGGTATGATTTGATCTCCTAAATTCCCTCCTTTCTTAGGAAATGAACCAGTCCCCATATGAGTAGCAGCACTTCCCTTTTGAGGGCCAACAACTTTCCTGGAAGGTGGGTGAAGTCTATAGCATTTATCTAAATTGTGCACAAACATTCTACAGTGAGGTCTTTGTTCCACCACAATGCTTTGCAAAATCCCTCATCTTCAGTTCTAATCCAGACCCTTTTCACATCAGGCAGGGTTATATCTCTTTCTACCAAAATTCTAGCCCTAGCAGGTCGAGCCAAGTTATAAGTTGGAGCATCCAGTTTCAATGGACAACCAAGTATACGACCAATATTGAACAACACATTTTGGTGATAAAACTAAATTGGAAGGTTAGGCAGTTTGAACCACATGGGGAAAATTGGAGGCTCCTTGCTTGGATCAAAACCAGGAGTCCATTTAATTAATTTCATAAGAGTTCCAGCAATCAGAAGAGATTGTTTAGGAAAATTCTTACATAGTCTTATTCATTTGATAATTTGATGAGCAAATGTCTGCCATCCATTAGACCAAGCTTCCAAGCTCCAGTAAGATTAATCTCTTCAAAAAATTTCCTAACATAATCCATCTTTGGATGTACAAATTGAAATTTACCAATTAAAGTAAATTTAATTGGTTCATTGACTGATTGGATTTCCCTAGGAGTAAACAAAATAGCTAGTTTACTTGCTTTTAATCCAAGAGGGTTGACATAGGGACAAGTCTCTTTTACAGCTGCAGCATCATGAAGATCTTGAGGGAAGACTAATTGTTCAAATGATTTAGGAATATCCTGTCCTTTGACGACAACACTAGCATAAGTAGCCTGGGTCCATTGGGCATTAACTTCAACATCAACGGAGAAAACCTCCATTGTATCCAACTAACGGAACAACCAAAAATAAAACACCAAATCTTGGGAAAGTGACAACACACTTCACCCAAACACCAAGTAGAGAATAGACTTACAGAGCATCAACTCACCAAAACCAAAAGCAACGGAATAGTAACCAACCAACACGACTATAATAGCTTCAAAACTAACAGAGAAAAGAAGCCACCTTCTTACCACCTTCAACAAAGACAATGGTTCCTCCTTAGTTAGAAACACCAAACTCCACCACAGAGTAAAGCGGTGCCGCCAGGAAGGAGCCATCAGTTGCAAACCCTAGCAGAGCAACACAAACCTCTGCCATCTATATATATATATATATATATNCAAAATGCGTTTTAAATTGTTTTTTAACATGAGAAGACATTTGACACTTTTTACTTATAAGAATATGTTACGTTGGAGCCTAAAGTTAATTTAGTTTTTTGTTATTTATCATTGTTTAGTATAAACAAACAAATATGTTTAGTGTTGGGGTTATGCTTAAGATTGTGGTTTTGAGTTTTAGGGTTAGGGTTTGAGAGAGCTTTCCTACCTCTCGAGTTATAGGATATGGGAGAGATCGCTTACCCTCAAATTGTAGGTGTTTATCCTTTATGTGTTGTGTTGTTTTGTGTTATTGAAGAAAGAAATTTATTTTGCCCTAATTTATGTGTGGAAATCTGTCTTAGATCTTATTAATTGCTGTCAAAGCTGAACGATCTAATGCTCCGTCTGTCCTGCTATAGTATTGTTTTCCGTTCATTTTTCTTTTTTTTTTATTTTTAAAAGGAGTCGTCAGCTTGTTGATCGTCGTATAATTCCCCCATTCGAATAAGTCTCCCTCCCGAACCATATAAATGATTCGAAGAGGAGAGAAATCGAATAAGAAGGGACATACGACAAAGTGACAAACAAGAGAAAAAAGTAAAATGTGGAGAGTCTACGTGCGATAAACATCGCAAGGATAAGTTAAGAATATCCGCCCAAACAAGATCGGGTAGAGGCACCTTAAACCAATATCCGCGAAAGAAGTATCTACATAGACTACCCATGACCAGAGAGTTAGGGTAATGTACTCTGTTCTGGGGTCAAGAGCGCTCCCAGAGGAACGTGTTCCTACTGGTTAATTACATCTTGGGACTCCCAGAGGAACGTGTTCCCACTGGTTAATTACATCTTGGGGGATACCCAAGAATACTCTCGATAAAAGGAGTTTGGCTTCATATTTTCATAAACCTAGGGTATAAGCAATCAAAGGAAGGTTATTCCGTGTGGGAACAGTCTCAATGCTTCAAAGCTCGCGCTAAACAATTGGGCAGAGAACGAGTCTCTCACATCCCAGAATGGATAGCGGTTTATCAGCACATGGGGCCCATGAAATAACCTAAATCATCTTAACGGGGATCTCCCAATACGTCAAAGCACATCCGGGCCAAAGGGCAGAGAACAAATCGTCGTATCCCAAATGGGCGGCAGCTCATCGGCATCGGGCCGTCAATGTGATATCAACGAGGTCAAGGAGCGACATGGCTCAACAAAAAGGAAGGTAAAGTGATCCTAAAAGGCAGAGGTAACTGGGTCGGGGTACCACGGACCCGTTATACACAGCTACTAGAACCCTAAGTCTACCTGGTCGTGAAGGTAGTTGACCCAACACGTCCTGAAATCCCCGATCAGTAATCCGTGAATTGCATCTTCCACGGGAACCTCGGTAGCCCTAAGGTCAAAGGAAAGAAATTCTTTCCTATGACTACAAACTGAAGCTCCAAGAAGTGGGACTTATACCTGCTGAAATAGCAAGGATGCATCGGGAAAGAAAGAGAAAGTGGAGGTTCAGCTACAAAGCTGGAAACACTCCAAATAAAAGGACTTACACCCCGTCTGGGTCAGGGAGCCTTCTAACACCCTAGGCGCACTAGACAACCACCTTCCAAACAAAAGGACTTACACCCCGTCTAGGTCGGGGAGTCTTCTAACACCCTAGGCGCACTAGACAACCACCTATATGAATGTATGCTGGGCCAGAGGGACTCCTCGGGACATGCAAACATGAATGCAATTATCTAGAGTGATCCTAAATATTGTGGAGGCCATATTAAAAATTACAACTTTTACTTTCCAAAGCTGGAATTGCTCCAAACAAAATGACTTACACCCCGTCTGGGCCGGGGAGCCTTCTAACACCCTAGGCGCACTAGACAACCACCTATATGAAGGTATGCTGGGCCGGTGCACTAGACAACCACCTATATGAAGGTATGCTGGGCCAGTCAGGTTGGAAAAGCACGGGGACTCCTCCTCGGGACATGAAAACATGAATGCAATTATTTAGAGTGATCCTAAATATTGTGGATGCCCTATTAATATATGCAGGAAAGTAAAAGTGGGATTTCACGATATAACACAAAAAAAAATAAAAGAAAACACATGCAAGTGCAGACGTGCAATATGATGCAAAAATAAAACAAAGCAAGTCAAACTAAAATAATAAACGGGCCGGTGCCGCTGGGTCGGCAACAAGTATCTTGAGCTTCAGTCACAGTTTGACCTAGCTGGGAACTAATGACGAGATTGCACATACAATCATGATCAAACCTCATTATACATCGCATGATTGGAGCTTGCTGGGAAAACCGACAGGATCACTGTTCACAGGATGCTTAATTTGTGTTTTCCTATGTGAAGAAACACACGAAACAGGCGTACAAGAGTCTGCGAGGTTAAGAAAAAAACAGGATCGAGCACGGTGAAGCAACTACTGGATCGTGATATCTGGGAAACGGGATCGGGCGTGTTAGTCGCGAAAAGTCACGATTCCATCGCAACAAAGCCGTTGGGTTGCGATGCAGATGCCGAATTGCGATACATGACCAAACTGCGCGATACAACCGTGAATTGAGATACTTGGGAAGTCACATACGAGTTTTTGGCGTACAAGAGTTTTTTGTTCGAAAATGATGTTGGAGAAATGCAAACAAGGAAAGTTGATGCTTTAGAAGAGAGATTGAAAGGACAGGTAGGGTAACACTTAAATATAGGATAGAGGAAAGGTTTACTTGATGCAGCGCTGAAAGCGACCTCAAAGTGGGGTGCTCAAAACCCGTAAGGCTAGAGGCACCATGAACCAAGGATGAGGAGGAGATCGCGAAGGTGTAAGCATTGCTGGAAATCGTGAAGGCGGAAGCATCACGTGAAATCACGATGGCAGGGAATGCGAACTGAACCTCGAAAGTAGACTGCTGCACCTTCCTTTGGTTATCTTCTTCATTTGGAAAGTATTTTAATGGCTGTTCTTTTTACTCTTCTTGCCTTCCCCCTTTCCTTTTCTATAGAAATTTCCTTCGTTCAATGAGATTCTATAAATTATTGTCCTCTGTGTGATGGAGTCAATCTTTGTGGTGTTTGGTTTCAAATTTTCCATGGGGAGTCCTTTTCCCTTTTGTAGGGCAGTATCCAAGGAGGTGGTGGTGCTCCAGCTGTATCATTCTCCGAGATAGTGATATATCTAGATTCTTCTGCACTCATCCTAAGCTGCCGACTTGCTACCAGCTCCTCCGACCGCTGTTTTTTCTCACTAGTCGCACTGTCACGACCTTTCCCATTGTTACCATCACTTCCCCGATTGAGTCTTCCCAGCTGCCGTCTCACCTAGTCCACCTTCCAACCTACCTCCCAGTCGCCCAACAAACCTTCCCACCACCCTATCCTACTGCCTCCTCCTCCAGTTCATATTCCAATCTCTGCTGGCCTCTCTTCTGCATTCACCCCTGCCGTCCTAAGCCGCCAAATCCACCTCGCCAACCTCCACTGCCCTTGGAATACACCTTAGAGTGTATGTTTTGTGCTGTTATTTTCTATCGTATTGTTTTATAACCCACTCCCTATATTAATAAAAATTTTGTTTTGTGTTTTCAATGTTTTCCCTACTAGTTCCGACATCATTTGGTATTAGAGGTAGATCAAACCTAGTCCCATCCTAGGGTTTCTAGCATCCCCCCCACCTAAGCCACATCTAACCAATCTCCAATCCCCAACCCTAACCATGCCATCGGGGAGAGATACACCCGACCCTAATCGGGAAGAGGTCTAATGAGAAATTCGTTGTCTACAACAGAGACTAGTGGGAACCAGGAAGAGATTATCTTCGATCATGATCAGGAAAGTCTAACGGAAGACAGTGATGAGGATTTGAATTCGTTCCACAGGGACGATCACAGTGACGAGGAATATCGACCCCGTTGTTTTGATATCTAATACCAAAGGAGGTCGAGAAAAGAAGCCACTCATGGGAGTGGGCGGGATTTCAGTATCAAAAGGGACCTCCTGAATTTGAGGGAGGTACAAATCCCGATAAGTTTATCGACTGACTGCAATCAGTTGAATGATTTTTGTGAATATATTGATGTACCAGGGGATAAATGAGTCAAGCTAGCCGCCATGAAGCTAAAAAAGAGCACTTTCCTATAGTGAGAAAATGTGCAGAGGCAGATACAAAGAGAAGACAGTGAGAAGATCATTAAGTGGGAGAAGATGAAGAAGGCAATGCAGAAAAGTACATTCTACTCTATTATTATCAGGATATGTTTATGATGCTTCACATCTTGTAGCAGAGGGATCTTTCGGTAGAGGAGTTCACAATCTAGTTTGGCCACTTGCAGCTGAAGTGCGAGCTAACAGAACTAGAGGAACATACAATAGCCAGATACCTTGGGGGATTAAAGCTAGCCATTAGCAATGTGGTGCAATTGCCAACGTATTGGACGTTAGGAGATGTCTAGACATGAGCCTTGAAGGTGGAAAGACGGCAGAAGCAAAGCAAACAAAATCATCCTGCAGGCAGGCAGTGACCTACAATTTCCATGGCCGATAGGGATACCCCGAAAGACATGCAAGCCCAAATAAGGGAATGACACTTCAGATCAAAGCATGAAAAACACGAGAAAGGTAGCCCCTCCAACATGGTACCTGCTAGGAAGTGTTACCGATACCATGACTACGACCACATAACCTCCAATTATCCCACGAGCAGAGTAGTCACACTCACAGATCAAGGCATCGTGGAAGAGATGAGTGACAAGGAAAAAGCTAAGGAACAGGGTGAGGTGTGTTGGCATCAGTTTTTGATGTCACGTGAGTGGATGTCCATATGAGCGAATTGGGATTATGCTTCGTACATATCTTCTCCCCGTAGACCGAGACATCCGGTTGAGACCTTTTGGCGTGTGTTGAGGGGGCACATTGCCCAAGTCATTTCACTAGACTCTGGCTCTGTCTTAGGCAAAGGCCGATCAACATGTCACTTGTCAGGTGGTTTCGGTCGGACCAACAGATCGCATGCGTCGCGTCGAGCAAGAAATTGACTCAAATTGCCCCAATTGCTAGTGAAGTTGTGTCTGAATGACCCCGAACGATGAAATGAACCACACGAGTGTGTCCGGGACATCAATTTCATCTAAAAAGGACTTCAATCTTGCAACGACTTTTCGGGTGGGCTGAAAATGCACAAATTATCGTTTTTGTTAGTTCGATCGTCGAAAAAGTGGCCCGAACGATCACAAACGACGAAACGGGCCGTACCGACGCGTCCGGAACATCGATTTTATCTAGAGAGAACCCTCATTTTACCGCGATGGCGTGTTCGACAAAAAATGTGCGAGAAAATTAAATAATAATAATAATAATAATAATTAATTTAATAATAATAATGATATTATTATACCCTTTAAAACTCACACATGCTTGCTTCAAGAATAAAAAAAGGGAAGCTTTCTCTCAAGCCTATCCTATCAGCTCTCTCTCTCCCTCATCACGTTACAAAAAACAAAATAAAAAAATTATTATCCCATTATCCCTATTTAAAACTCATGTTCATGCTTCATCCTATGCAGTTAAGAAGGGGAATAAATAAATAAATAAAATTATAATATAAGATACTATCATATATCTCTCGACAAAAAAAAAAAGCTATGCANGGCGAGAAAATTAAATAATAATAATAATAATTATTAATTTAATAATAATAATAATATTATTATACCCTTTAAAACTCACACATGCTTGCTTCAAGAATAAAAAAAGGAAAGCTTTCTCTCCGGCCTATCCTATCAGCTCTCTCTCTCCCTCATCACGTTACAAAAAACAAAATAAAAAAAATTATTATCCCATTATCCCTATTTAAAACTCACGCGCATACTTCATCCTATGCAGTTAAGAAGAGGAATAAATAAATAAATAAATAAATAAAATTATAATATAAGATACTATCATATATCTCTCGACAAAAAAAAAAAGCTATGCACGATCTCTTGCTCTCCCGCTCGGTCTCGCGAAGAGGAGCCCAGATTGCTCGTGCTCCCTCTCCCTACGCCGCAGTTTACCCTCGACGGACCTCCCTCGTCACCGCCGCCAGCCGCCGGAGCCTCTCCAGCCGCCGGCCGCCCCTTCCATTCTTTATTCCTCTTTTTTTTTGTCGGCCATTCGCTCATCTACCTCACCCTGTCGCCGGTCTTCCTCGTCGGAATCCCTCTCCAGCCGAGCCTCCTTGTTGGAGTTGCCGACAACCACCTTCATTTACTTTTTTTTCTTTATCTCTTTTGGCCAGCTACCCTCGTCCGATTTCTTCAACCTCGTCGGCCTTGGCCTCGCTGGCATCATACCGTCGCCGGAGCAAACAGAGAAGAGAGCTTCAGTCTTTGGGTTCTCTCTACATATTTCCTTCGCTCTCGACCTACGCCGTCGGCGAGCTAACCTCCGCACATCCCCGGTCTTACCTCGACGTCGCCGGACAACATGCACCGTCGCTGTTTGGGAGGAAGCAAGGATCTTCCACTTCGTGAAGGAGCTTCCTCAAACTGCATTGGGCTTCGCGCAAACGTCGCGGCGGTATAATACTTTTAAACCCCTTGCATTTCACTTTATAGCTAGCCTTAGACTTTAGTGGTGATAGATGTGTGAGTTTGATCGCCCATATAGGGTGCATGCGCCAACGTACCTATGTGATGGATTGCTTGTTTTACTAGAGTGGGTCTTTATAATAAAATTCTCCTTACGCAACCAATTCCTCTGCGATAGCCGAGCAAATCCTATTTGACTGCCAGCCTTAGCACAAAAACCCTAAAGGTTCGAGCCCCCCTTCGCTCCCCTTTGCTTTGGTCACTTCGGTCTTTTAAGAAAGATCGAAGAGCAGACCTTTGCAAAATGAGAAAATGCGAGCCATTAGCTCATTTTGCAAAGCTCGGAGACGTCATGAAATCGGGAAGAACGTCGTCGCTAGCCCGTTTCACGACGAGGTGGAGAACTTCCCCTTGGAAGATCTGAGGAGAAGTTCCCCACTCGTTTCACCGAAGCAAAGACAACAATTTCCGTTTTTCTATATGTTGACCCTAGGTTTTCCGGTGAGGTCGTTAGCACGGGAATGACTCCCTATTACATATGTATGCTTGCATGTTGCATTTTGCACGTCACATNCATTCGCTCATTTACCTCACCCTGTCGCCGGTCTTCCTCGTCGGAATCCCTCTCCAGCAGAGCCTCCTTGTTGGAGTTGCCGACAACCACCTTCGTTTACTTTTTTTTCTTTTTCTCTTTTGGCCAGCTACCCTCGTCCGATTTCCTCAAACTCGTCGGCCTTGGCTTCGCTGGCATCATACCGTCGCCGGAGCAAACAGAGAAGAGAGCTTCAGTCATTGGGTTCTCTCTACATATTTCCTTCGCTCTCAACCTGCGCCGTCGGCGAGCTAATCTCCGCACATCCCCGGTCTTACCTCGACGTCGCTGGACAACAGGCACTGTCGCTGTTTGGGAGGAAGCAAGGAACTTCCACTTCGTGAAGGAGCTTCCTCAAACTGCATTGGGCTTCGCGTAAACGTCGTGGCGGTATAATACTTTTGAACCCCTTGCATTTCACTTTACAGCTAGCCTTAGGCTTTAGTGGTGATAGATGTGTGAGTTTGATCGCCCATATAGGGTGCATGCGCCGGCGTACCTATGTGATGAATCGCTTGTTTTACTAGAGTGGACCTTTATAATAAAATTCTCCTTACGCAACCAATTCCCCTGCGATAGCCGAGCAAATCCTATTTGACTGCCACAAAAACCCTAAAGGTTGGAGCCCCCCTTCGCTCCCCTTTGCTTTGGTCACTTCGGTCTTTTAAGAAAGATCGAAGTGCAGACTTTTGCAAAATGAGAAAATGCGAGTCATTAGCTCATTTTGCAAAGTTCGGAGACGTCGTGAAATCGGGAAGAGCGTCGTCGCTAGCCCGTTGCACGACGAGGTGGAGAACTTCCCCTTGAAAGATCTGAGGAGAAGTTCCCGAGTCGTTTCACCGAAGCAAAGGCAACAATTGCCGTTTTTCTATATGTTGACCCTAGGTTTCCCGGTGAGGTTGTTAGCACGGGAATGACTTCCTATTACATATGTATGCTTGCATGTTGCATTTTGCACGTCACATAGAATTTCACTTCGCTTCGACCGGCCGCCCCGGCCGGACGAGCATTTCACTTCGCTCCGACCCTGCGAGCATTTCACTTCGTTTCGACCGGCCGCCCCGGCCCGACGATCATTTCACTTCACTTTGACCGGCCACCCTGGCCCGGTGAGCGCTTCACTTCGTTCTGAACAGCCACCCCGGCATGGCGAGTGCTTCACTTCGCTCCGACCAGTCACTCCGGCCCGACGAACATCCCACTTCATCTCAATCGGCTTCCCCGAGCCGGTTGGCATGNGAACAGCCACCCCGGCATGGCGAGTGCTTCATTTCGCTCCGACCAGTCACTCCGGTCCGACGAACATCCCACTTCATCTCAATCGGCTTCCCCGAGTCGGTTGGCATGACATTTTGGCTCAACCGGATTTCTCGACCCGGTCGACCAACTACTTTCACCACTAGTCTTGCATGTGTGTTTGCATTTCTGCATATTGTAATGCATATGTTTGACTGTATTGCTGAATCCTATCTTGCATTTGTCGGCTGCATGATTATGATTATATGTTTAAGTTACATGTTCTCTTGGGGCCCCCTGCCGCCACAACATGCCCACACTTTACTGATCATTGCCCTATCAGCATACCTCTTGGGGCCGCTGCCACCACGGCATGCCCATCCTCTTCGGGTCGCTGCCACCCTAACATGCTTATTCCGTTGAGTCACTGCCACTTAGGCATACTTCTTGCGGCCGCTACCTTCACGACACGCCCATCCTCTTCGGGCCGCTGTTACCCTGATATGCCTATTTCGTTGAGTCACTGCCGCTTCGACATACCTCTTGGGGTCGCTGCCACTACGGTATGCTCACCTTCTTTTGAGTCCATGCCCCATGGTATACTCATCATCTGTGTTTTGACCAATCATTTGCATTTGCATGTTCACATGAACAACGAGCCAGACCCTTAGGAGAGTGACTCCCGTGTTGGTCGCGATGCCTTAACGAGCATTGCTTGTCAGGTCGACCTCGATGAGCAATGCGAGTTAAGTCATCGGATTTACGCGAGTATGACTGTGCTAAGGATCTATTGGATCTAACTTGTGTCACCCCCTCTTCGTGACACCATTTAGATCTTTCGGATCTTTAGGATGAGGCTGGAGTGACGACTCCGTCAAAGTCATACCATGCCCAGACTTACCCTAGACTTATATACTAGGTTGATGCACTTGTCGTTAGATGGTGTGCTAGACTAGGGTTTAGGATGCTAGGTAGCATTTTCGACACCTCTGGCTATTGTTGTGCTGTGTTGTCTTGCACTAGCCATGTGTCATCTTCTCACCTTTTTTCGGTGTGCTTGTATGCTTCTTGTGCGTGATACTATATTAGGGCGATCTTTTGCAGGTGCCGTGCCTATTTGTACACACTCACGCAAGTTTTATTATGGGGGAGCATGTAATGATTTCTAATCCTTTGCTTGCAGGTGCTCTTTAGCTCCCCTAATTATAAGATACGGCTTATTATTTTTACGATGCATGGCGTGCCCGCTAACGCTTTTTTTATGCAGGTCGAGTCTTTATTTTCTATTTCTAATATATTTGATAGAGTCCCGGGAGAGTCTGTATTGGAAATAAGGTACAGACACGGGTTTCAAGGCGGAGGACACACCGAACCGTGTGACGAGGACCAGGAGCAGCAGCTCATGTCCCGTACTTTAAGTCCGAATTTTACATTTTTTTATAGACTTAGGATCGGGCATGTATATGCGGAGTCTGACCGCTTTTAGTGATTTTCCTGAATTATGTTGTCGGTCCAGCGACATTTGACCTTTTTATATATTCTTTTGGGGTGTTTTTCCTTTTCTTTTTCTTCTCGTGTGTTTTTGCATGTTGGAGCGTTTCATAGTGTTTCTTTCTGTGTATCTAGACCTCACGTTCTAATTTTCTTTACCTAAAAATCCTAATAATAAAAGACTAAGATAATTAAAGTTAAGACTAAAACTTTCAAGATTTTTTTTTAAATCAGTCTTTACTTTCTGCATGATCTTCGGGCCGATTTTAAAATGGTTTGCATGCATGACTATAACCCAATCGTACTTAATAGGGCCTCCACGCTTAGGAATGTGGTAGATAATGACATCATATTCGAATGTCCCGAGGAGTAGCCCCCGTGCTTCTCGAATTCGACTGACCCAACATAATCTCGTTTAGGTGGTTGTCTAGCACGCTTAAGGTGTTAGGAGACACCCCGATCTAGACTGGGTATAAGTCCTCTTGTTTGAGTGTTTCTTGCTTTATAGCTGAACCTCCCTTTCTTGTTCCTTCCTGCGACTTCCTCGTCATTTTGGCGGGTATAAGTCCCACGTCTTGGAGCTCCAGCCGATAGTCATAGGATAGAGTCTCGTTCCTTTGACCTTAGGGCTACCGAGATCCCCGAGGACGATGCGATTCACAAATTGCTAACTGGAGATCTCTAGTTGTGTTGGGTTGACTACCTTCACAACCAGGTAGACTTAAGGTCCCAGTGGCTCTGGATGACGGGACCGTGGTACCCCGACCTGGCTACCTTTACCTCTTAACTATTTCTTCCCACCTTTGACTACCCCTGTTGAGACATCTCTGCTTTTTCGATTTCGTTGATATCACTTTGACGTCCCAATGTCGATAAGCTGCCGTCCGTTTGGGATACGGCAATTTGTCCTCTGCTCTTACGGCCCGATTGTGATATGACGTATCGGGATACCCCTATCAAGTGATTTATGGTTATTTCGTAGGTACTGTGTGCCGAGAAGCCGCTATCCATTTGGATGTGAGAGATTTACTCTCTGTTCGATGGCTTGGCGTGAGCTTCAAAGCATTAGAACTGTCCCATACGAAATAATCATCTTTTGACCTATGCCCCAGATTGATGATAATAAAATGAAACTCATTTCATCGAGAGTCTTCTTGGGTATTTCCCAAGATGTAATTAATCAGTAGGAATACGTTTCTATGGGAGACTTTTGACCGCAGAACAAAAATATTTTTTTTGGTTCTCTGGTTACGAGTGACTTATATAGAGATTCTGCTCGTGGATGTTATTTTCCAGGGTACTTCGATCTGATTCTGGTTGGACGTATACTCTAGACCCATCATACGAGGATTACCCCTATATAAGCCTTTCGTCTTTTTTCTTTTTGATTTGTTTGTCTATTTGTTGTCGTACTTCATTTTGCTATTCGATTCCTCTGCTCTTCGTGTCATTCATTTGATTCGGGAGGGAGACTTATTCGAAGACATATAGATAGACAAGCCGGCGACTCCAAGATCTAAAAAGAACCGAGAAAAACAAGGTGTATCAACTCCCACCAGACGAATGAGTGGTGCTCGTGATTCGACGAATCCTGCGACTAAGGACGTGAGGGATTTGCAGTGGTTTTGTCACAAAATATTATACACCCATTGCACAGTAAATGAAAAAATATGCAATCTAATCATCGACAGCAGAAGCAATAATAATGTGGCATTAAAGCAGTTGGTAAAGAGATTGAGACTTGCGACACCGAGGCATTGTCAACCATATTCACTAACGTGGCTGAAGAAGGAGAATCGAGTTAACATAAACTGAAGATGCTTGGTAGAGTTTTAGATCGGAGGCTGACTACAGGTCCATGTGTGATGTGTCGTGGTCTTTATGATTGCTGCCACCTTCTATTGGGAAAACTGTGATAGTTTGACATTAGGACTAAGCACGTTGGATTCATGATTCAAGATCACGTTCTTTCACAGGGGATGGGAAACACATTCACCTACTTCCCTCGGCAGAGCCCGAGATCACAAGAGCCCTTATTAGCAGAGCGTTGTTAGTGAGACTAGTGTTAGTGATGACATTAGACGAGGGGACTGAGAGATCGGCTCTAGATATAAGACAGATACGACCCAGGGAATTTCAAGAGCTCATGATCGACATCTCACAACCAACGCCACTGTAGGATAAGAAGGTTCAGGTTGCTCTCATTGCACTTTTGATTGAACCGATCGTGTGTTATTTTGTGAAGATTTGACAGTATAGGCTGTTTCACAGCTTTAGGAGAATGGCTCGAGAGGGACTTGTGCTCACAAAAGGGATAGGTTTCTCTGAGACGTTGAGGGATGATGCAATCGACAATGGGATTCAGGTGCCACCAGGATTGGAGCTAAGAATTAGAAGCTTTGACAAATAAGGTCGAAGCTCTCCTAACCTCGGGAGACTGACGCAACCCTGAAAACGCCCTCCATGTAGGACGCTCAAAACGTGTATTCAGCGCCCTTGAAGCAGGGCGCTCCAAACTTGCTGAGCTAGAGGCCTCGCAAACCAGCACGAGGATGAGCGGGAGATCGCTAAGGTAGAAGCATTGCGGGAAATCGCGAAGTCGGAAGCATCGCGGGAAATAGCGAAGGCAAGGAACTCAAACCGCACCTCGAACTAGCAGACCGCCGCACCTTCCTTTGGTGATTTTCTTCATTTGGAAAGTGTTTTAATGGCTATTCTCTAGAGTCTTCTTGCCTTCTCCCACCTTTTTGTGTAGAAGTTTCCTTTGTCCAATGGGAGTCTATAAATTGATGTCCTCTGCGTGTGGGAGTCAATCTTAGTGGTGTTTGCTTTCAGATTTCCTGTGTGGAGTCTTTTTACTTTTTTTTAGGGTTGTGTACGAGGAGTTGGTGGTACTTAGGCTGTATTCTTTTCCGAGGATGTGACGCATCTTCCCTTTTCTCTTCTCTAAACCTTATCCTCAACTCATCCTAAGTGCTGGCTTGCTACCAGCTCCTCTAACCGCTGTTCTCCCTCACCAACCACACTCCCATGACCTTTCCCATTCCTGCTAGCACTTCTCAGATTGCTGTCCACCCTCCTAAAGTGTTGGCGAGTGTTCCCAGTTGCTATCCCACCTGCCAACCTACCTTCCAGTCATCCAACAAACCTTCTTGCCACCCTAACCGGCTGTCCTCTCCTTCAGTTCACCTTCCAACCACTAGCAATCTCTCTCCTGCATTCACCCTTGTTGTCCCAGGCCGCCAGATCCACCTCTACGTCACCTTAGAGGTGTTTTCTTGTGTAATATATGTTTTTGTGCTGTTATTTTCAGTCTTTTTGGGTTGTAACCCTCTCTCTACATTAATCAGGAGTTTGTTTTGTGTGTTTTGAATGTTTTTACTACTAGTTATGTTATCATTGCCTCCATTGACTACTTATTTAAAAAGGTGGAGGAGATGATGAGAAAGCAAACACCCAAAAAAGACCGAAAATAACATTCCTAATTAAGGATTATCCTTTTAGTTCGGCTCAATTTGCAAATCTGAACAAAGGATTGATCAGAGAATTTGTGACCAGATCGAGAGGGAAAGAGATCGAACGCGAGGAACAAAAGGATAAAACCATCCATCATTAAAAACTCTCCTCTAGGAGTCTGATTGGGGTTGGATTAGAGATTTTAATGGAGGAGGGTTATGCAAGGGGTTGGGAGGAGCACGAAACAGGAAGGAGGGAAGCCAGAATGTTGGATAACTTTGATTAAAGGAGGGAGTTTTACCCTAGATATATGGGGTAAGCACTGGAGGGAGTGGGAATTGGGATGGAAATGCTAGGGTCAGGAAGTTTAAAATATAGATTTCGAGGGGCAAGACGCACATGGATGGGTGTACCATGTGAAACGATATTTTGCAGTGAATGAGCTAAATGAGGAGAAGCTTATGATAACTAGGTTATGTTTGAATGGGAAAGCTCTAGCATGGTTTTAATGGAGGGATGTTAAATACCCGATCCGTCACTAGAGGAATTTAAGGATTGCTTGTTTGAACGTTTCCGAGCCATTCGAGAAGGATACCTACAAGAGCACATTTATGCTTTGACTCAGAAGAGGACTATAATGAAATATAGAGATATATTCAAGCTATTTTCGGGATGGTTGAGGGGTATTTCTGAAACTAGATTGAAGGGGAACTTTATGAAGGGCTTAAAGCCCGACCCACCGACAACACTCTGACTATTGAGACCGTGAGAATTAAGGGAGATGATGGAGCTTGACAGATGGTGAAAGACAAGAATTAAATGAAGAAGACTAACAAAAGTGACACCACAGGAGGATTCTACCAGAGTACCTCGAAGACTATGACCCCATACTGTGTCATTTCAGAAGGAGGTGCCGAAGGAGAGGAATATTGCGGCTAGTCTCCGGGGAAACTTCTAGCGCCTCACAGAGGCAGAGGTGCACGACAAGAGAACTAAGAGATTATATTTTTGATGTGATGAGTAGTATGCCTTAGGCCATCAATGCAAGGGTTGCGTGCTCCAGGTCTTTTTAGTTTGTGACGGTGAGGAGGCAGATAGTGAGGAGTCGGAGGAAGAAGCGATGGAAGGAGAAAAACAATTACACTCGGATGTAGCAGATGTATCCCTCAACTCAGTGGTGTGATTTACTCCAAATCAAACCATAAGGTAAGGGGACAAATCAAGGAGCAACTGTTAGTGGTTTTGGTGGATAGTGGGGTCACTCACAACTTTATCTTAAATCGGGTCCTGGACTAGTTAGGGTTGAAGTTGGTAAATACTTGAAGTTTTTGTGGTTATGATGGGACATGGAAAGTGGAGAAAAGCAAGAGAATTTGCATGGGATTGGTGTTGACACTACAAAGCATAAGTGTGGTGGAGGACTTCCTTCCATTTCTAACTTGTGAAGTACGGTGATTATGATTAAAGACGATCAGAGTGACGAGGGTGGGTTGAAAATTTTTTACTATGGAGATTAGGGTGAAGGGGAGGAAGGTGGTGTTTTGCAGTGACCCTAGCTTGTGCAAAACCTTAGTGTTGGTAGATCCATTTATTGTGACAGCTATATTGGAGGCGCTTCTACCCAAGACTTGGAAGGGGTCGAGAAAGTTTATGGGACTTACAAGATACCATTGAAAGTTCGTGATGGGTTATAATTTAATTGTGTGGTCGTGGACGAAGAATTTAAAGGATAACTTTCAGTGGGGGAAAGTGACAACTCAGACTTCTGATAAGTTAAAGAAGGTCATGACGAGTGTACCGGTGTTGACGGTGAAAACCAAACTCAAGCTATTTTAAGAGAGGGAGCCATATGACTTGATCCAATAACAATTTTCTTTTTACCAAGCTTGAGGACATTGTGTTTCTTTGGGAGGGGAGTATTGTTATGTCGGTGCTTAAGGGCAATTTAGTCTTTTGTTATTTATTATTGTTTAGTATAAATATGGTGAATATGTTTAGGGTTGGCGTTATGCATAAGATTGTGCTTGTGTCTGAGGGTTAGGATTTGAGAGAAATTTTCTCTCTCGAATTGTAGGATTTGAGAGATATCGCTTACCCCTCAAATTTTTATTCTTTATGTGTTGTGCTATTTTGTGTTATTGAAGAAATAAATTTGTTTTGAACTAATTTTTTTTAGAAAATCTGTTCAGATCGTATCAGAATAATCCCTTGGATTAAAACAAGTGAGCTCCCTTTGCACTCTTTCTGTAATTTCTGACAAAGCAAATAACTTAATTTGCAACAGATTTGAGTTCAAATGAAGCACCATGAAGTTTTAGTCTTAGTTAAACTAAGTTGTGTAATTCAATATTTAATTCTAGAAAAAGATTTATAATTATTATCCAGTAAATTATGATACATGCAGAAATTATAATCGCAGCAAACCAAAAAGCTTCCGAGTCCTATAGCTTAAAAACAACGAACTTAGCTGAACATAACAAACTAAGCTATTGCCTTTTTTTATTAATTTTTTTTCTAAAAAATAAAATATATTAATTCGATAATGATATGAGTACATCAAGGGCATTTATTAAAAATGTATGAACAAAATGGGAAAGTGCAACTAGACAAAAATGATATAATAGTTCATTTGGATTATCTAGTAAAGATAGGAGATTGATGATAAATTTTCTTCTAATTTTTTGCCTCTCGTATAAAGAACGTGAAATTGCTTTTATACTTGGGAGTTGACAATTTCAATGTTGATCAGAATTAGAAACATGTGGCAAATATTCATCCTTCTGTCACCCAAGACGAGACTGAGGCATTTTAAGAAATTACAAAGAGTTTCAAGAACTTAGCTTTTGCGCTTTTAGTTGATTGTTCTGTTTCTTCAGGGTTTATAATACCTTTATGTTTGTGGCTTTATCATGATCGATGTTTCTTTAAGATTTTTTTCATGAAATTTGGGGTTTGGTTATTGATTTTGTTTAGTTATTTCACAGTTTATTAGCTCTTTGAAGGACAACCTGAATGCAGAAGTCGCCCTTGGCACAGTGACCAATGTGAAAGAAGCTTGTGCATGGCTTGGATATACATATTTATTTATAAGGATGAAAACTAATCCTTTGGCATATGGGGTTGCATGGGATGAGGTACATCACGTCATTGTTTATGATTATTTGAGGCCATTTATGCACTCCGTATGGAAATATATTTATCCGTGTTGGCGGTATGTGGTATATCTAGAAATTGTTTTTCCTTTGCTGCTGTTTGTAAATTGTTACATTTTTTACTGTTTTTTGTTAAATCTATTGCTTTGGTTTCTACTATCTGATAAGTTATAGTATGCTAATCCCAAGGTTTATACTGAGATGCACTGCTATTTATAGAAAAATAGGTTTCAGATGTTCTCGAGGCTTATTTTAAATCCTATATCCCAAAAGTTCATGCTGTTAGAAGGATCTTATTACTTGTCCATGGCGTCTAGATTAACGTAAATATTTATTCCATTGATAACTTTAATTTATTCTTATGTTTGCAGACTAACGTTTCTTTCTTTGTCTTTCTTTCTTTGTCGACATTTCAGTATTTTTCCTTGTTGTTGTTTGCGATTTTGTTTTTTTCTGGCTTTTTTTTTTTATTTTAGGGAACGATCAGATGTGGGGCTAGAAACCATGAAAGATGTGGTTGTTGATTTTAAACAAATTAGCATGTCTACTTGCAAAAACTCTGTGCCTTTTGCAGTCCTTTTGCTGTGTTTCTATGTTTTGTTGCAAACAATGGAGAAGATTTTGATTAGTTAAGGGCATGTTTGGGATTATTTTGTTTTTATTTTTGTTTTTTTATTTCTTTTATTTTTAAAATCATGTTTGTTTCCTACATATTTTTATTTTCTGTTTCTAAATATAAATTAATATGTTTTTGAAACCACTCAAAATAATATTTAGTTCTTTCTAATGTTTTTAAAAATAATCATACTTTAATCAAATAGTTGAACATGTTTGTTTGAAATCAAAATATAAACAAAATAAAATAAAAACAAAAAATAAAAAAAAAGAAAAGTTAAAACCCCTATGGTTTTGCATTATGGGCTTTTTGGTGGATTGTAGTTTTGCTTAGTTTAATTAATTTCGACCTTATGTTATGCAGTTTTCTACGCTCACTGATTTACTTGTATTTGATTTAACAGAGGAGTTTCATGTAGAACAGTTATCATTCTGTTTATATTTCCATGTTGTCTACTCTTTATTGAACTAAAATCATCACTTTTATGGCTTCTAGGTCATTTCTGATCCTTCCTTGTCATCCAAACAAAGNCAATTTAATCTTATGTTTGCATACTAACGTTTCTTTCTTTGTCGACATGTCAGTATTTTTCCTTGTTCTTGTTTGCGATTTTGTTTTTTTCTGGTTATTTTTTGATTTTAGTGGAACGATCAGATGTGGGGCTAGAAACCATGAAAGATGTGGTTGTTGATTTTAAACAAATAAGCATGTCTACTTGCAAAAACTCTGTGCCTTTGGCAGTCCTTTTGCTGTGATTCTATGTTTTGTTGCAAACAATGGAGAAGATTTTGATTAGTTAAGGGCATGTTTGGGATTATTTTGTTTTTATTTTTGTTTTTTTTATTTCTTTTATTTTTAAAATCATGTTTGTTTTCTACATATTTTTATTTTCTGTTTCTAAATATAAATTAATATGTTTTTGAAACCACTCAAAACAATATTTAGTTCTTTCTAATGTTTTTAAAAATAATCATACTTTAATCAAATAGTTGAACATGTTTGTTTCAAATCAAAATATAAACAAAATAAAAAAAAAAACAAAAATAAAAAAAAGAAAAGATAAAACCCCTATGGTTTTGCATTATGGGCTTTTTGGTGGCTTGTAGTTTTGCTTAGTTTAATTAATTTCGACCTTATGTTATGCAGTTTTCTACACTCACTGATTTACTTGTACTTGATTTAACAGTGGAGTTTCATGTAGAACAGTTATCATTCTGTTTATATTTCCATGTTGTCTACTTTTTATTGAACTAAAATCATCACTTTTATGGCTTCTAGGTCATTGCTGATCCTTCCTTGTCATCCAAACAAAGGTCGTTAATAGTGGATGCTGCACGTTCACTAGACAAAGCAAAGATGATGAGATTTGATGAGNTAAAAACAAAAAATAAAAAAAAGAAAAGATAAAACCCCTATGGTTTTGCATTATGGGCTTTTTGGTGGATTGTAGTTTTGCTTAGTTTAATTAATTTCGACCTTATGTTATGCAGTTTTCTACACTCACTGATTTACTTGTACTTGATTTAACAGTGGAGTTTCATGTAGAACAGTTATCATTCTGTTTATATTTCCATGTTGTCTACATTTTATTGAACTAAAATCATCACTTTTATGGCTTCTAGGTCATTGCTGATCCTTCCTTGTCCTCCAAACAAAGGTCGTTAATAGTGGATGCTGCACGTTCACTAGACAAAGCAAAGATGATGAGATTTGATGAGAAAAGTGGCAATTTTTACTGTACAGAGCTTGGTCGTATAGCCAGCCATTTCTACCTTCAATACTCGAGTGTTGAAACTTACAACGAAATGCTTAGACGCCACATGAGCGATAGTGAAGTATGAGCACCATTCNAGTGAAATTGCTTTTATGCTTGGGAGTTGACATTTTCAATGTTGATCAAAATTAGAAACATGTGGCAAATATTCATCCTTCTGTCACCCAAGACGAGACTGAGGCATTTTAAGAAATTACAAAGAGTTTCAAGAACTTAGCTTTTGGGCTTTTAGTTGATTGTTCTATTTCTTCAGGGTTTATAATAACTTTATGTTTGTGGCTTTATCATGATCGATGTTTCTTTAAGATTTTTTTCATGAAATTTGGGGTTTGGTTATTGATTTTGTTTAGTTATTTCACAGTTTATTAGCTCTTTGAAGGACAACCTGAATGCAGAAGTCGCCCTTGGCACAGTGACCAATGNCGCCCAATTATACTGCTTGATAGTTGGAGCATTTGATAATTTCTGTTGTGCTGAAGATTTGATGTAGAATGCTATAGGGGTTTTTAATATGAAACTTGGATGAGATGCACAAAGATACAAAAAAGATCAAAGTTCATAGTAATTGGTTTCTATAGATATAACAAAACTAGATCAAGTATGCTATAATATGACTTTCCAAATATAAAGAACAAGGATAAAAGCCACCAAAGAAGATCCAAGCCTTATATTGGTGCAAGGAAAAAGCATAAATTAGGGATTTTCATCAAACTATTTCCTGAGACATGTAAAATTCGGCCAATAAATTTTTTTGATGAATTTGAAATTCATCTGAACTGGGTGGGTTCCCAGTTCATTGTTGGCTTGCAACTTCTATGCTAATTGCATTGGTGACCGCTGACATTGCCGCTCATTGTCCAGTTTAGGGGTGTAAACGAACCAAACACGAACGAATAGAGCTTGTGTTCGTGTTCGGTTCGTTTGAAATTTAGTTTGTTTGAAATAAGCTCGCGTTCAAAATTGTTCGTGAAGTCATTGTTTGTGTTCGTTTCTTAACGAACGAGCCGAACATGAGCTGTTTGCGAACGACGAGCTAGTTTTACATCCCTAATATTAATATATATAAATAATATATTATATTAATTATATAACTTATATTATATAAATNAGTGGATCCACCTTGAGTGATTTCATTTCAACCCTCATAGCTGTAGCTTTAAAGCTGTTTCAATGCTTGCAGGTTCATATTTCACGGGGTTCAATGGATAGCTTTTCTTTGATCTCTGATGCTGCATATATTAGTGCAAGTTTAGGTCGTATTTTGCGTGCTTTATTTGAAATTTGCTTACGCCGAGGCTGGAGTGAGATGTCCTTTTTAATCTTGAACTACTGCAAGGCTGTGGATCGTCAAATTTGGCCTCATCAGCATCCGTTGAGACAATTCGATAAGGACGTTCCATCAGAAGTTTGTTGTGAACTCTTAACCTGCTGATATTTTCTCCTGCTATTTCTATTGTTCTTTTATTAACAGTTTTCTTCGTTAAGGTTCTAAGAAAACTTGAAGAAAGAGGAGCGGATTTAGACCGTCTGCTTGAGATGGAAGAAAAAGACATCGGTGTTCTAATTCGTTATGTTCCCGGAGGGAAGGTGATTTTCTGCTTACTATGATTTCCTTTGAACAGTTCCACTCATTTCTTTTATTGTTGTAGGTGGTGAAGCAATATCTCAGTTATTTCCCAAATATCAGTTTATCTGCAAATGTTAGTCCAATTACGAGAACCGTCCTAAAGGTTTGCTTTGTGTCCAAGAACTTGCTCGCCAAAATCATTCTAATTTTTTTTTTCAGAGCTTTGTAACTATCCTTTAACTTGCTTCTGTGATATTTTAATTGCAGGTGGATGTATTTNCTTTCTCCTGCTATTTCTATTGTTCTTTTATTAACAGTTTTCTTTGTTAAGGTTCTAAGAAAACTTGAAGAAAGAGGAGCGGATTTAGACCGTCTGCTTGAGATGGAAGAAAAAGACATCGGTGTTCTAATTCGTTATGTTCCCGGAGGGAAGGTGATTTGCTGCTTACTATGATTTCCTTTGAACAGTTTCACTCATTTCTTTTATTGTTGTAGGTGGTCAAGCAATATCTCAGTTATTTCCCAAATATCAGTTTATCTGCAAATGTTAGTCCAATTACGAGAACTGTCCTAAAGGTTTGCTTCGTGTCCAAGAAATTCCTCGCCAAAATCATTCTAATTTTTTTTCCAGAGCTTTGTAACTATCCGTTAACTTGCTTCTGTGATATTTTAATTGCAGGTGGATGTATTTATAACTCCAGACTTTGTTTGGAAGGATCGTTTTCATGGTGCCTCTGAACGTTGGTGGTTTTCTGTTGAGGTGTGAGCAATTTACTAAGCTAATACTTTCACCGCTTATTCTAGTTACTTCTTTTTCTTATTCACGTAGTTTTGTAAATGGTCATATGAAAAGGTTAGATTTTTTTGCATTTTTTTTTGTTCCTAAATACTCGATATTTTGGAGTTATAAGGTCCTTATAGTCGTGGTTACTGTCGATTATTGTGTTTTTCTGGGTTCTTTATTCCATTGGTTCCAAGGATAGTGACCATCCTAAAGATTTATCCTTGGATATTTTGATTATGCGGAGAACTGCAGCGAGATAATTTACAATCCGCCCAATTATACTGCTTGATAGTTGGATCATTTGATAATTTCTAATTTGCTATGTCTAATTGTGCTGAAGATTTGATGTAGAATGCTATAGGGGTTTTTAATATGAAACTTGGATGAGATGCACAAAGATACAAAAAATTGCTTTCTATAGTTACAACAAAACTAGATCAAGTATGCTATAATATGACTTTCCAAATATAAAGAACAAGGATAAAAGCCACCAAAGAAGATCCAAGCCTTATATTGGTGCAAGGGAAAAACTTAAATTAGGAGTTTTCATCAAATTATTTCCTGAGACATGTAAAATTCGGCCAATAAATTTTTTCGATAAATTTGAAATTCATTGTTGGCTTGCAACATCTATGCTAATTGCATTGGTGACCGCTGACATTGGCGCTCCTTGTCCAGGCCTCCTTGCCTTCCTCTCTTATGTTATTTCGTGTTTTAGCTTGGCACTCAACATCTCAGGCCGCAACCTCGTCCCTGTGTCCCTATCATCCCACATTGCAATTTCCTGCAACCTCACTGTCTTTGGTTTACTATGTTTCTGTCCCTTGAGATCATGTTGACCCTGCTAGAATATGATGCCTTGGATTTGTTTAAAAATGTTTGAAAGAATATACTAATTCAAAATATATACTTAAAAGAACATGTTAATAAAAAAATTAAATTCATTCTACTTCCAACCAAGCATTTAGAAAAATTGTTTTCTAAATTTTCTCTTACAGCCAATTAATGAATCTCGAGTATTCCAATGGTATTGTGTTTAGTTTACAATGAATTTGGAATATATTCAAGTATTCTACATACTTTCACTCAAATGACCCATGAAGTAGTCAGAAGCATATTACGGTGAGGAAATTGTGTAATGTAGGCATTTAATAAGCATGCTTCTAGAAAACTGCACTGCCTTTTTTGGCTCAACATATCCATTATGTGGTTTATGTTGGTGCAGGACTCTGAAAATGATCACATCTACCATTCGGAGCTCTTCACATTAACTAAGAAGATGGCGAGGGGGGAATCTCAGAAGATCTCTTTCACTGTACCAATATTTGAACCACATCCACCACAATACTACATCCGTGCTGTTTCAGATACATGGTTACATGCAGAGTCAATTTATACCGTATCTTTCAATAATCTGACATTGCCCGAGGTAAGCATTTTTACAAAATTATTTTATTCTGCACCTTTTTCCCCTTTTTTTATTACTGAAAATTTCTGCTAATATTTAGACACAAATATCACATACGGAGCTTCTAGACTTGAAACCTCTTCCCGTGAGCTGTCTTGGCAATCAAACTTACGAAAACCTATACAAATTTTCACATTTCAACCCAATCCAAACGCAGGTTTATCTTTTTATGTGCTGTTAACTTTTTTGTTTATCTCTTATTGATTCTCATGTTCATCATCTATCTATTTTTTTTTAATATAATTTGGCAGATATTTCATGTCCTTTACCACACAGAGAATAATGTACTCTTAGGAGCACCAACAGGAAGTGGAAAGACAATATCGGCTGAGCTGGCAATGCTGCATCTTTTCAATACTCAACCTGATATGAAGGTTTGGTTTTATTTTCAGATAAATTCATGCACTTGTCATTTTATATAGCTATATCATTGCAGGTAGTTTACATCGCTCCGCTTAAAGCTTTAGTTCGGGAAAGAATGATTGACTGGAGAAAACGGCTAGTTTCTCAGCTTGGAAAAACGATGGTAATATGCAATATTTATGTGCTAGTTACAGAAAAATAAATTTTATGGGGGCATTTATATACATAGCACACAATTCTTATGTATTTACATATCTCATACCCAAACTCATATTTACTCACACAACACTTAAATCATTGTTATCACATAAAAAATAACACTATCACCACTTTTTAAAAGTAAAATACACCTTTCATGCATAAGTTCAAAATATCAATGTTCTGTGTGTAAAGATGAAGTTTAGGTGTGAAATTTGTAAATACATATGAATTGTGTGCTAGCTATGTAAATTTCCCTCTTTACGTCATATTATAGCTTTTTTTTTTATGATATCGAAGCATGATGATTATAAAATAAAAGCAACAATGCTTTTAGGTTGAGATGACCGGTGATTTTACTCCTGATATCTTGGCACTATTATCAGCTGATATCATCATTTCTACTCCTGAAAAGTGGGATGGAATTAGTCGTAGTTGGCATAGTCGAACTTATGTGATGAAGGTAAAATGTTAACATGTGTATTTTTATATGGCTTTCTTGTGGTATTATTTCTTACTTTCCATCAGAGCAGCTGGAATTAAACCGTGTGATTAGATTTTGTAAACATATACTGAGATTTNCACCCTCACCATTAGAAACTCAAAACTCTTTTCTTTACTCAACTTGAAGTTTCACATATTGATCTTAACCTCTAGCACTTAGTAGGTAAGATCATTATGAAGGAGCTCAAGAAGAGTTCCTATAGGGCTACTTGGCCTTAGGATTGACCCTAGGTGTTGGTTTGAAATTAAGGTACACAATACTCTCACAATACCCTGGATAAGACCAATACATAAGGACCCAAAAAGGGGATTTCATTGATCTATGTTTCATTTAGAATGGATATCTATCCAATTCTACTTGAAATGCTCATCTTGGGTCTTTTGCCCCCACCCCCAAATTACCTAAATGCCCTTGGGACCCTCCTTTAACCCAAAATCCCAAAAATTCTAAAATTCTTAGAAAATTCCAATAAATCCCATTACCTAACTACCCTTCTTTAACCCAAAATCCCAAAAATTCTAAAACTCTCAGAAAATTCCAATAAATCCCAAATATTCTCAATTTTATTTCTTTCAACTACCACATGACCCAATTTTGNCTAAGGTACACAATACTCTCACAATACCCTGGATAAGACCAATACATAAGGACCCAAAATGGGGATTTCATTGATCCATGGTTCATTTAGAATGGATATCTATCCAATTCTACTAAAATGAGGGTTTTATTGATCCACAGTTCATTTAGAATGGATATTTATCCAATTCTACTTGACATCTTTTGTCATTTGCCCCAGACACCCCCAAGTTACCTAACTGCCCTTGGGACCCCAATTTTGGCTAAATGACCAAATCACATCAACACCCCCAAATTACCTAAATGCCCTTGGGACCCTCCTTTAACCCAAAATCCCAAAAATTCTAAAATTCTTAGAAAATTCCAATAAATCCCATTACTAACTGCCCTTCTTTAACCCAAAATCCCAAAAATTCTAAAATTCTCAGAAAATTCCAATAAATCCCAAATATTCTCAANCAAGTAAAATACACCTTTCATGCATAAGTTTAAAATATCAAAGTTCTATGTGTATAAAGATGAAGTTTAGGGGTGAAATTTGTAAATACATATGAATTGTGTGCTACCTATGTAAATTTCCCTCTTTTATTTTACCGTCATATTATAGCTTTTTCTTATGATATCGAAGCATGATGATCATGTAATAAAAGCAACAATGCTTTTAGGTTGAGATGACTGGTGATTTTACTCCTGATATCATGGCACTATTATCAGCTGATATCATCATTTCTACTCCTGAAAAGTGGGATGGAATTAGTCGTAGTTGGCATAGTCGAACTTATGTGATGAAGGTAAGATGTTAGCATGTGTATTTTTATATGGTTTTCTTGTGGTATCATTTCTTACTTTCCATCAGAGCAGCTGGAATTAAACCGTGTGATTAGATTTTGTAAACATATACTGAGATTTTGTTGATCAATAGGTGGGACTCATGATATTGGATGAGATTCATTTGATAGGAACTGACCGTGGTCCAATTCTTGAGGTACTCTATTTGTTNACGCTCGTCTCGTTTACTTAACGAACGAACCGAACACGAACTCATTGACGAACCGAACACGAACTGTTCGCGAACAACGAGTTTTTTTGACAGCCCTAGTCCAGGCCTCCTTGCCATCCTCTCTTATGTTATCTCGTGTTTTAGCTTGGCACTCAACATCTCAGGCTGCAACCTCGTCCCTGTGTCCCAATCATCCAACATTGCAATTTCCTACAACCTCACGGTCTTTGGTTTACTATGTTTCTGCCCCTTGAGATCATGTTGACCCTGCTAGAATATGATGCCTTGGATTTGTNTTATTTACATACGTACCACTCAATTCCTATGTATTTACATTTCTAACATCTATACTTCAATTTTTACATGCATGCCACCCTACTTATGCATAAAAAGTTGTATTTCACTTTTTAAATGTTAAAATTATAGTACTTTCGATATGAGAAATTGGGATTGTATAGATGTAAAAAGTATAGTGTAGGTGTTAGATATATAAATGGATAGGACTTGGGTGGTATGTATGTAAATGCCCCTTGTTTTTATCCTATTGTCATGATGAAAATCATCCGTAAATAGTTGCGCTAAGATTAATGACAATGACAATAGTCGCAATATTAATGTAGCGAATAATGAAATTATGCGCATGTTTTCAAATAGCTAGAAAATCCGTTGATTCTTGTTCTTTGGGCTTTTAAGACATAACCGAACTTGTTAATCAGATCCAACAGAGTTAACTTGACTGCTCTGCAATTACTAATCTCCTCATGAAAAGAATAATTTCTTTTTCTCACTTATAGTTAATTTTTTAACCCAAGTCTGAATGTGAAAAGTGGAGGGTTGCGTTAGGTAGTCAATAGCCAGCGTAAAACTTGTTGAAAAAATCATGACATGAATCCTTTCGATCATTGTGTAAGTGCTAGGGCGTCCCCTGGAAGCGACGCGCTGTATAACCTGAATACAGTGAAAAGTGTGTAAGGGCCGCTACACCGGCGCCCAGGTGTAGTGTTAAATAAGCAAGGGTTCCCACATTACGGGCGAATGCGGGTAAATAAGTTAGTCCATGAAACTAATGAAACTAATATTAAGATAGGATCTTGGAATATAAGTACTCTCAATGGTAAATTAATGAAATTAGTTGATATTATGATTCATAGGAAAATTAATATCTTATGTATTCAAGAAACTAAGTGGGTTGGAGAAAAGGCTAAGGAGATTGATAATTTAGGTTTTAAACTTTGGTATTCTGGTAAGAGTCGCACTAGAAATGGTGTAGGTGTAATTATAGATAAGAGTTTGAAA
>JXCR01099720.1:79649-101830 GCA_002079205.1 Phalaenopsis hybrid cultivar
TAGAGTTAGGAAGGTTTCCAAAACTTTACTTTTCCAGCTCTATATACATAAATGCTCTGACATGCATTTTGAGTTTCAGGTGGTGGAACGAGAAAACTCGCCAGGTACATTTTTACAGTTTACAGTGTTTTATAGTCTTTCTCGTACTTTCCTATTGCACTTTTGTTCATGCTTGTACTTACATAACTACATAGAAAATATAAAATTGCATAAATCACCCCCACAACATTTCAAAATATAAGATAACTCAAAACTTAATCACAAACATCACAAAAAATATAATTTTAACTAAATTAAAACGTCTCTATTGGAAGATCGGGAACCCTCGGAGGAGGTAACCTACGGTTGCTAACGAGGTTTCCCACAGTCTAAATGAAATTATGGAACTCATTAAGTTGAGTTTAGTAAATTCATTTGGATTAAGTGATTCCAATAGANTTGGAACTCATTAAGTTGAGTTTAGTAAATTCATTTGCACTAAGTGATTCCAATAGAAAATAGNAAGGTGTTGATATGACTTATATTCAAGTCATTAAAGATATGTATACTAGAGCTGTTACTTGTGTTCAAATTGAATGAGGATTGACCAAATATTTTCCTATTTCTGTTCGATTACATTAGGGATCGGCTTTAAGCCCATATCTTTTTGCTTTAGTTATGGATGGTCTTATTGGACATCTATAGGAGGATGTACCCTGGTGTACGCTTTTTGCTAATGATATCCTTCTCGTGGATAAAACGAGAGAAAAAGCCTAGGAAAAATTTGAATTATGGAGGTCTACATTGGNTGATAGTTGCAAGAAAAAATCCATGGTGTCTTGATTATATTAAAATCTGCATTTAGTCATCTGATATTTGTCTCATTATAAACGCATATGTTTCTTAACATGCATGATCTGAATAATTTAAATATGAGACAAAAGTCAGGTTTCAGTTTAATTGCATGCAATGTTCTTGGTGTTTATATGAGGCTATAAAAAACCCATATACCTGCACGAATAGCATTTACACTTTGTTAATCAGAACGGCAGCATAAGTGAGCCTATTTGTTTGTTTAAAAATTTAGCTGTCTTCTTAACTTTGCTGCTTTCCGTTTAGAAGGCACAAGCATCACAGTTGGATTTCATTCATAATTATTGTTCTTCGCCTTGTAGATTTATTTTATTGTTAGAATAGTAAGTTTTACAGGTTTTGTTGTTTGTTTGCAAGCAATGTCATTTGACTTCCCATGTATCTAAATTGTTACTTCCGGTTAGTCCAAGAAAATGCAAGGTTTTTTCATATAAGAAAGCTTTCTCTATAATGCAAGTTTGAAATCATAGTGGGTGCCAATTATAGTTTATTTGGTAAAAGCCTTGATATTTGTTTTTAAGGTCTTGGATTCGACCCTTGCTTATGCCATAAGAATAATATAAGAATACCAACAAAAATTTTTGTTGATAATTTTTTTAACAATTTATTTGTAATTTGCTAATTTGTTAGTTTATTTTGTAGTTTATTAGCAATCTATAAGTCAATTAATTGCTTGTTAATAGCTTGTCAAAGGCATCAAATGTGATGTTCTTCTCATCTTTGATCATTAATGAGACTTTTTCATGACAAATAGTCATTAAGTTAATGTTGATCTTCAATTAGATGTAATGCATGCAGATTTAATCAAAATTATTATTGATCTAAATTTTTTTAGATTGTGCTATAAGTGTATCTCTAAGAACAAGTGATTTGGATATAAAATTTTAAATTTTATTTTCGCATGACTATTGGAGTTATTTTAAATTCTCTATATACTATTATTTTTTTAGGCTTATTGTAGTCAGTACCAACAAATCTGTTAATAATATTTGTTAGCAATTTTTTAACAATTTATTAGTAATTTGTTGATTTGTTAGCATTTTGCAGCTTATTAGAAATCTATAAGTCAATTAGCTATTTTTATAGCTTGCTAGTAGTTTATTATGTTGTAACCTATAAATATTGGAATTATAACTCAATATCGATGTTTTTATGATATGAATAAAGTTCTACTTTTTTTGTGAAGATTCTTCTTTATATGTTGAGATTTGATATTTGCACAATTATGAGACCTAAAACCCTTCTAAGAAAGATTCTATATTTGCTTAGGCATCTCTCTCTCCCTCTCTCTTTTATTTATTTTTTTATTTATATTTTTTGAAAGAGTAGGAATGATTTGAATTTTTATGCATTTCATTGGAAACTAGATTACAATGCAAATAAAGAAATAATCATACAACTTGCACGCATTTGTTTTCACCCAAATTTTGGAGAGAATTTTTCTAAGGCCCACTTTTTACCAATGTTGTTGAAAAGATGAACACTAGCCTTAGAATTCTAAGGATTACAAAGTTGACCATTAGAAGCACTAATACTCATCTCAAGCAATAGAGTACATATTTTTCATACTTAAATTTAAAGTGAATTTATGGAATATAGAGCTAGATGGTGATGATTGATTTATCCATGCTTTCAAAGTGATTAGATTCTCACCTAGGAAAATGCATCAACTTGTTGTAAACCTTTTGTTTGTTAGGGATCCTGCCTAATTAACAATCAGTATTAAATTCATTTTTTTGGTATTACTTTTAGGTATTGGAAAGGTTTTTATGCTACATATAGATGTATTTTTCAAGATTGTGCATAAATTAACTTTTGACACTCAAAATATAATTTATGTAATGTTTATGTGGGCATGAAAGATAAGCTTTCCAATCAGTCCTTGATACCTTCTTTTGTCAACTTTTAGGCTATCGTTAACCTCTCCTACTTTGTAGCCATAATCAATTAGGACTTCTGATGGCTTGCATCCTATCTTACTTCTCTCATTTAGTAGATCAATAATCTACTTTTGCTATGAGATGAATATCCCAATCTTTGAATGGACCACTTCGATTCTATGAAAATATTTAAATCATTTAATATTTGTAATTTAAAATTCTTTAAATAGTTTACCTTTAATTTTTCTTATTTAATTGCTTTCATCACCTATCATAATCATGTCTTTGGCATTCATTATAAGAACTACAAATTTACCTTTATACTCTTATAGTGTCTCATTTGCAATTTATTTGGCAGTGTATAACCACCTGTTACCAAATAATTTTGTTTCCTCTAACAATTAGTTTTCTTTAATGACTTATCTTTTTAGTCATAGCATTATTTTCTTTATTATTAAATGTTTTTTAGATAATTATCGGAAATTTGATATTTGTTATTTTAGTAATACAAGTTTTATGCGAGAAAAAAATATTGGAGAGTTAAATAAAATTGGTTATGGAAGGTTGGATGCATGCTAAGATTTTCTTTTCTATTACAATAAGAAGACTCATGTCATGTTGGATTTGAATTTCAAAGGTAGAAATCATTCCTTCAGGATATGGTGATTGGTCTTTGATTCCTACTAGTTTTTAGTAGTTTAAAGGAAATGATGCTTTTATTTTCTATGATCTCATTTTGTAGTGGGGAGTAAACATAAAAATTCGTGGATGATGCTATTTAAATGGAGGAAGGAAAGCACAACCTGATTAAAATTTCCCTCTCATTATTAGACCAATCTATTTAATATTTGTTTCAAATTGAGTACTTTTTCATTTATGAAATATCCACATCCAATTTATTTTTCATAAAAAAAGTTGTGAGTAATTCATTCATAAAAGTAAAAAAGTAGCCAACTCTATTAATAATAGTGATATGAGATAGTCCATAGGCAATGGTGTGGATTAAGAAAATGGTGTTGAAATTTTTAAGCATGGGAACAAAGAACTCTATGGTGTTTGGCCATTTGACACACCTCATATTGTGTCCGAGACATGAGTTATGGTACATAAATGGATGACTTATCCCAATATAATTGAGCCACATTTGTGCCCTTAGTGCATCCAAAATTTTTTGATAAATGAGGTACATCTATATTATAGGGACTTCCTTATTCTTTAATAAAGCCCAATCATCTTCCTCATTTTTTGATCCTAATATAGATAAAGAATAGAAATAAATCATGGAATGCAATTTCGGTTAGATGTTAAATTTTTAATAACTAATAGATTTATTGATAGTTCCAATACATTAAGATGATAATGTAAAGAATTGAGTTCTATATATATCTTTTTCGTAAAAAATGATAAGGTTTTATTCGTTGATGTTATTTAATGTTTTTTTGGGTAGGGTATATAGAAAGAAAATTCGGTGAAAGAGCTGGTTGTGATAAATTACTCCCAATTCTATTGATTGAATTTTATTTGAGCTAATTTTAAAAGAAGAGAAATATGAAGTAAAATACTCATCTGATTGAGCTATGGAGCATATATCTATTTTCTTATTGATTTTTTCAAGAAGACGTATTGCTTCTTCCTTTCTTTTTTCTTTTGTCATATGTCTAAATGCATTGATGAAAGACCCTTTCTTAAGTAATTTTGATGTTCTAAATGCATTGATGAAGTTAGATTTACTGTTAAATGTCTTTTGTGTGGTTTCAATGGAAATTGGAGTAAATTTATAACTTCAATCTACAAATTGTCACATTTATCGTTCGGCCCTTGTCTTATGCCCAATCTATTTGACTTGTGATGTATACATGAGAGTCAACAATCACATGCTCTCTCAATTCAAAAGAGGACATCTAAAATCCAAAATAATTCTCAACCTTCATAACTTACACATACCATGAGATCCTACAAACACTCAAATAGTAAAGGATATCAATTAGAGAATAGCAATGTCAGAGGAATTTATGGCACTACATTATTAGGGAACCTATGAACAAGTATAAACCTCTATATAATTTATCCATACTAGGCTATAAATGGACATTTAAAATAATATTTCACTCTCATATGGGATAATATTTCACTCTAATATTAGGATAGGATCTTGGAATATAGGCACTCTCAATGGTAAATTAATGGAATTAGTTGATATTATANGCATACCACTCAATTCCTATGTATTTATATATCTAACATCTATACTTCAATTTTTACATGCATGCCACCCTACTTATGCACAAAAAGTTGTATTTCACTTTTTAAATGTTAAAATTATAGTACTTTTGATATGAGAAATTTGGATTGTATAGATGTAAAAAGTATAGTGTAGGTGTTAGATATATAAATGGATAGGACTTGGGTGGTATGTATGTAAATGCCCCTTGTTTTTATCCTATTGTCATGATGAAAATCATCCGTAAATAGTTGCGCTAAGATTAATGACAATGAGAATCGTCGCAATATTAATGTAGCGAATAATGAAATTATGCGCATGTTTTTGAATAGCTAGAAAATCCGTTGATTCTTGTTCTTTGGGCATGTAAGACATAACCGAACTTGTTAATCGGATCCAACAGAGTTAACTTGAATGCTCTGCAATTACTAATCTCCTCATGAAAAGAATAATTTTTTTTTCTCACTTATAGTTAATTTTTTAACCCAAGCCTGTATGTGAAAAGTGGAGGGTTGCGTTAGGTAGTCGATAGTCATCGTAAAACTTGTCGAAAAAAAATCATGACATGAATCCTTTTGGTCATTGTGTAAGTGCTAGGGCGTTCCCTGGAAGCGACGCGCTGTATAGCCTGAATATAGTGAAAAGTGTGCAAGGGCTGTTACACCGGCGCCCGAGTGTAGTGTTAAATAAGCAAGAGTTACCACATTATGGGCGAATGCGGGTAAAAAAGTTAGTCCATGAAATTAATGAAACTAATATTAGGATAGGATGTTGGAATATAGGTACTCTCAATGGTAAATTAGTGGAATTAGTTGATATTATGATTCATAGGAAAATTAATATCTTATGTATTCAAGAAACTAAGTGGGTTGGAGAAAAGGCTAAGGAGATTGATAATTTAGGTTTTAAACTTTGGTATTCTGGTAAGCGTCACACTAGAAATGGTGTAGACGTAATTATAGATATGAATTTGAAAGATAATGTTGTAAAAATTAATAAAATTGGAGGTAGAATTATAGCCCTTAAGATTATTAATGATACTAAAATTTTTAATATTATAAATGCTTATGCTCTTCAAGTAGGTTTAGATACAGGGTCTAAAGATAAATTTTGGAATGACTTAGAAGACTTAATACAAATGATGTCTCTTGAAGAAAAAAAATTTTATCGGAGGAGATTTAAATGGACATGACGGTAGAGTGGTAGAAGACTTTAGAAATACTCACGGTAGCTACAGTTTTGGAGTAACTAATGAAGAAGGTAGAACTATTTTAGATTTTGCTTTAGCGTATGATTTTGTTATTACTAATATTTTATTTAAGAAAAGAGATGAACATTTTATTACTTATAAGAGTGGATGTAATAAAACACAAATTGATTATTTTCTTATGAGAAGAAGAGATCGTCGCGATTGTAAAGATTGTAAAGTAATTCCAAGTGATAATATAAATACACACAAACATTTTTATTAACTTTAGATTTTAAGATCAAGAGTTCTAAAATAAAGAATACCAAGACTCATCATCGTAAAATTAGATGGAGAAACTTAAAAGACAAATAAAACTATTTTTATGAGTAAAATTCAAGATCTCGAAATTTGGGATATTCATGAAGAAACAAATATTATGTGGGATAAAGTAACAAACACTATTAAACAAGTAACAAAAGACGTGTTTGGAGAATCAAAAGAAAAGTTTTTATAAATAGAAATAGTTGGTGGTGAAATAATAATGTGCAAGAAAAAATAAAATATAAGAAGTTATGTTATAAAAATTGGTTTAAATGTAAAAGCTTAAAGAACTGAGAAAAATATCAAACGACGCGCAGAGAGTCTAAAAGAACAATCTGTGACACTAAAAATTCTGTTTTTAATGATCTTTATAATAGATTAGATATAAAGAGGGTGAAAACTATATGTATAAACTAGCCAAACAAAGAGAAAAGAAAAGTAAAGATTTAACGAACTAGCTAAACAAAGAGAAAAGAAAAGTAATGATTTAACTCAAGTAAAGTGTATTAAAGATGAAAATCAAAAAGTACTTTTCTTAGAAAAAAATATTCAACATAGATGGGTAAGTTACTTTGATAAACTTTTTAATGAAGTTTCTGAGAAAACGATCGACCTTAGTGATCTTAATATCGTGAATAATAATAAAACGTTTCATTTTTACCGTGCATTAGTAAAAAAAAATTGAGGCTTTAAAGAAAACCAAGGGTGGAAAGTTTGTAGGACTTGATGATATCTCAATTGAAGTGTGGAAATATTTGGGAGATTTGGGAGTTTCTTGGTTTACTAAACTCTTTAATATTTTCATCTAAAAAGATGCCTGCGGAGTGGAGGAAGAGTATTTTGATCCCCATTTTTAAGAATAAAGGGGAATGAAATATGTAAATGTTTAGGAGATTTGGGAGTTTCTTGGCTTACTAAACTCTTTAATATTATTTTAAAAACTAAAAGATCCTGAGGAGTGGAGGAAGAGTATTTAGATCCTCCATTTTTAAGAATAAAGGGGATGCACAAGAGGGTGCAAATTATAGAGGAATTAAGTTGATGAGAATAAAGGGGATGAACAAGAGTGCAAATTATAGAGGAATTAAGCTGATGTGTCATACTTTAAAGTTATGGGAGATGGTAATTGAACATAGGTTAAGACGCATCACAAAGATTTCTTATAATCAATTTAGATTTATGTTGGGCATGTCTACTATGGAAGCTATACATTTATTGAGAGGTTTGATGGAGAAGTTCAGAGATAATAAGGAGAATCTACATTTGATTTTTATTGATTTAGAAAAAGCTTACGATAAGGTTCCAAGAGATATCCTTTGGAGAGTTCTTGGGAAGAAAAGTGTTGATATGACTTATGTTCAAGTCATTAAAGGTATGTATAGTAGAGCTGTTACCTGTGTTCAAACTGAAGGAGGATTGACCAAATATTTTCTTATTTCTGTTGGATTACATTAGGGATCGGCCTTAAGCCCATATTTTTTGCTTTAGTTATGGATGGTCTTGCTGGACATCTACAGGAAGATGACCTTGGTGTATGCTTTTTGCTAATGGCATCCTTCTTGTGGATAAAACGAGAGAAAAACCTAGGAAAAACTTGAATTATGGAGGTCTACATTGGAGTCTAAAGACCTTTATTGAAGTAGAACTAAAATTGAATACATGGAATGTAATTTTAGTAGTAATAGCTTTAGTGACAAAAGTGTGACTTTGGGTGATCAAATTATTAAAAGGTGTGAAAGATTTAAATATCTTTGGTCCGTTGTTCAAAGCGATGGTGATATAGATGGGGATGTTAATAGTAGAATTCAAGTTGGTTTCGTTGAAGTGGAGGAATGCTTCGGGCCTTTTGTGACATGGAATGTAATTTTAGTAGTACTAGCTCTAGTGATAGAAGTGTGACTTTGGGTGATCAAATTATTAAAATGTGTGAACGATTTAGATCTCTTGGTCCGTTGTTCAAAGCGATAGTGATATAGATGGGGATGTAATAGTAGAATTCAAGTTGGTTGATTGAAGTGGAGGCATGCTTCGGGTCTTTTGTGTGACAGAAAAGTACTGCTTAGGCTGAAAGAAAAATTTTATAAGACGGTGTTGAGACCTGCAATGCTATATGACACCAAATGTTGGCCTTTAAAAGAGAAGCATAATAATAAGTTAAGTGTTGCCGAGATGAGAATGATTCATGTTGGCCTTTAAAAGAGAAGCATAATAATAAGTTAAGTGTTGTCGAGATGAGAATGATTAACCTTTAAAAGAGAAGCATAATAATAAGTTAAGTGTTGCCGAGATGAGAATGATTAGGTGGATCAAAAGAGAAGCATAATAATAAGTTAAGTGTTGTCGAGATGAGAATGATTAGGTGGATGAGTGATTTACACGTAGAGACAAAATGCGGAATGAATATATTCGTGATAGGGTTGGTGTAGCTCCTGTAGAGAAGCATAATAATAAGTTAAGTGTTTGCCGAGATGAGAATGATTAGGTGGATGAGTGGCTTTAGAAGCATAATGATAAGTTAAGTGTTGCCGAGATGAGAATGATTAGGTGGATGAGTGGCTTTACACTTAGATACAAAATGCGAAATGAATATATTGTGATAGGGTTGGTGTAGTGGTTTGGTCACATTAAACGTCGACCATCTAATGATCCGATTAGGAGAGTATATGTTTTAGATTCGACTTAGTGTTAAGAAAGGAAGAGGTAGACCTAGGAAGACTTGGGCTTATTGTATTAAAAATGATCTTAATTTACTAGAACTAAATTAAAATGTGGCACTAAATAGGACGCAATGAAGAAAAAAGATTCATGTAGCCGACCCCACGTAGTGGGATTAACTTGTTGTTGTTTTTGTATAGTTAATTTTTTAAGTTCATAGGGATCTAAACAGACTTTCCATCCTTTTATCCAATGTCAATTTATTCATTCTCAAGAGTTTTATAGTTTATGTTGTTTCAAACGGTAAAAACACTTGCACTTGGGAGCTTTTTGGCGTTGTTGTAGCCTTTTGTTAAGATGTAAATTTTTGGCGAGGAAATCAAAGTTTTTGAAAGCTTCTATAATATTATAAATATATTATTTTAAGAGTCTACTAATATCTTTATTTCAACTATCACAGACTAGCATATTTGGTTCTTAAAAGCAAGGTTTGAGAATGTGGAATTGGGAATTGATGCGTTTTGTTTCGATGAAACTAGCTGTTAGTCTCAAGCTGAATTGAGTCATAAGCTTTAAAACAAAAGCTAAAAGATCCAAAATTAAAAATTATTTATAAATGATCATTTAATAACTATGAAAATTGTCACATTATCTTTAGGAAAATCAACAATGCAAGAATAAAATTATCATATAATAACATTGTGACACAATATTATCAATAAAGTAGTTCTAAAAAGAAAAAAATAATAACCATGTGCTATGGAAGGAAAATAATGTTAGCTATAAACAAATTTATTTTAACTCAATAATTATAAGCATTATTAAAGTTATAATAAGAAAAAAATCTTAAATGGAGTGACTAGCAATTGCACCTCATTGGTTGGCTCCTTTTTCTCAAAGTCAGTCTGAACACATTTCGCTCTCACGCCTAAACAACAAGACTCTCAGTCTTTCTAACTCTAGTCTCTCACATTTGCAGAAAAAAGATGACTTGCTCTCTCACTTTCGGTCGTAGGTCTTGCAACCACATGTCAAGCGGTTGGATTAGACTGATAGTTTATACTAGGCCGAACAATTGTATTAGGCATATATTAGAAATATATAAAGCATAATGTCTTATAATGCATACTAATGTTATATTATCATGTAATACGTACTAATAGTATATTAAAACTATCATTTAATAATGCTTTGACATGCAAGCATAGCAAATAAAGGAGTTCTACAAAGAAAATAACAATAGCCATGTGCTATGAGAAGAAAATAACATTTACCTTTAACAACTTTATTTTAACTCAATACTAATTTTCTTAAACAATTCTAAAGTCATGATAAGAAAAAATATAAAAAAACAAATAAATAGAGATACTCTTAATTGCATCTCATATTCTTGATCGGATTTCTTCTCTCACTGTTGACTTGAATACATTTCGCTCTCACGCTTAAACAAACAACAAGACTCCCGATCTTTCTCCCTCTAGTCTCTTGCACTCACACCAAGAAGATGAGTTGCTCACCATCGCTTGTACTAGACCAATAAGTTGTACTAGGCATATATTAGATATATACAAAGTATAATATAATATAATATAATGCATATTAATATTATTTTATAATATATAGCATACTAATATTATATTAAAATTATCATATGATAACATTTTGACATAACAATAGCAGGTAAAGGAGTTTTGAAATGAATATAACAATAGTCATGTGCTATGGGAAGAAGATAATATTAACTATAAACAACATTATTCTAACTAAATTATAGCAACCATAAAAAATTGTAATGTTATATAGAAAAAAATTTAAACACAAACTCCAAATTGCACCTCAAATTCTTGGTCGGCTCCTACCTCTCACAGTCAGCTTGAACATATTTTGTTCTCACGCTTAAATAGTGAGACTTTCAATCTTTTTCCGTCTAGTCTCTCACCCGCACAAAAAGGATGACTTGCTCTCTCAATCATAGCTCTTCCAATTCGATCGTCAGGTGGTTGAATTAGATTGATTGGCGTAATAGGCTTAGCAGTCGTATTAGGCATATATTAGATATTTACAAATTAGAATATAATATAATACATAAATATTGGATTATGCTATGATACAACATTTTTTTTTATAACCTCATGGCGGTGCTACCTCAGAACCCTTCGAGGCATATGCTTTAGTCAAGAGAAGCGTTAGCCTCTAGGCTTTTTTTGTGGACCTCAATTTAAAGTACCTCGAGATGCATGCCTTGAATGATTTTTTAAATTATTCTTAAAAGCAACTTCACACCACAAAAATTTATGAAAACTAGCAAGAAAGCAACAGTCAAACTAATGCTTGATAGCGATTTAAAAAATAAAATAGTCAGAAAGCTGGCCCAAACAAAACTTTTTTTTTTTTTTGGTCTTCTAAAACTACCATTCATTGTTGTCGGCTTCCTATTGTCTATTGATGGCCCACTCCCACTAGTCTCTTTCCAATCTCAAACTATTCATAAAAATTAAATCATTATATCTATTGATGGCTTTTTTGCCATGTTCTCTAAGTCCTCTTTGTCCAAAAGCTTTGAGTGAACTGTGGAGGGAAAGAATGTTTGTGATGATTGGATTGTCTGAGCCACTCTCTATTTTATGATTACAATAACATGATGGCAAACTGGTCATTTCATGAATGATATTATAGTTACATACTTACTAATTTGCAATTTATATCCAACCAAATAGAGCTTCTAAATCCATATTATAATTGCTGACTAAAAAATGTATTCAACTTGCTCATCACATTCTTAGCTCTTATAGCATTCAATGACCCCCTGAAGCCAAATTGCCTTGAAAATATCAACATAATTCTGGTAAGTTTTATTGTTAACTTTGTTCAGAAATGAGAAATATCATCTTAATGCAAATTTATTTGATCCTACATTTATACTTGAAATAATTATGTTATCTATCTTTATCTTTTCATTCCTTTATTTTGAATAATCTATATTGATATAAATTGGTTAAAACATTAACCGTATGTTATTGCTTTTTAAATGTTTTATATGACACAAGGGCTCTTAATTATCTTCGTGATTGTTTGTGATAATTACTGAATCTAATTAATTGCACTTTATTAGTTATTATTTAGTTAATAGCTTTATGGCTTTTGCAATCTTGGTGTGTTCCGGAGCACTGCATAGAAGCATATTTTAACCTACACATGCTTTTAAACGTGTTTATGCGAGCATGTGTTCTTATAGATCTATGTACAATTTATGCTTGTAGATATATAGTTATTGATATGAGTTGCCTTCATCATAATTATTCCAACTGCATGTGTTGGCCTTATGGATCTTCATTTTCTATTTTTTTTCCTATTGAGTGCTATATGCTCATTCACTTTTCAGTTATGCTGATTTGTGTATGTTGTTATGTTTCTCAATGTTCTGATTTGCAAAAGGAAGTTGGAGCTGCCTGGGAGAAGGTCTGGTGCTCAGCGGAATTATGTTTACATTTTTGTTTTGAATTATTTTATGTAATTTCACATCATCCATTCACTTTTTTGTACAATTCTTCAAACCTCTTTTCTTTTTATCTTCCTTTCAATTTTATTATTTCTACGGAAGCTCATAAAGTTTTTGGCGTATAGAAAAAGACTTTATCCCTTAAATCTAAATTGATAATCTGGAATGAAAAATGCAATAAATAACGACCTGAATAGATCACCTTTTGTCTTTTTTTATGTCTTTTATTTGTTCACTTGGGCTTTACTCCTAGAGATAAAATGTGAAACAAATATATCCTTGAAGGGGTTGGAGTAGCTCCAATGAAGACAAGATTAGAGAGACTCGCCTTAGATGGCATTAAACGTAGACCATCTGATGACGTTGTTAGGGGAGTTGATGTTTTATAGTTGACTTATGTTTAGAAAGGTAGAGGTAGACCTAGAAAGACTTGGGCATGTTGTATAGAAAATTATCTTAATTTGTTAGAATTAAATGAAAATATGGCACTCAATAGGACACAATGGAGAAAAAAAGGATTTATGTAGCTGACCCCAATTAGTGGGATAAAAGCTTGTTGTTGCTTGTTCACTTGGAGTGCTCAGCTAAACTTTATGGAAATTCATTTATTATTTAATTTTCATTTTAAAATGTGTATATGCATACTTTTACCTTCATTTATCTTTTGTTAAGAATGTGCCTATAAAATAGCTGGATTTAATAATCATATTTAATAGGTATGGTTTCTATGTAAGCTACTTGCATAATGGTTAAATGTGATGTAAAATTATAAATTTCCTTGCTTAAAGCTAGTTCTGTATAAGATGTAAATGTTAAAATTTTCTTGTTATTTAAAATTTTTTAACCGCCTGTTAATGGTTTTGTTGCGGCATTATTTTTTTTTTGCAAGTATTATATTTGCTGGAGTTCTTTAACTTAGGAAGCTTTTATTTATACTATTGTTTATTTTTAATAATATCCTTCAAGGTCATTGTTTCAAGGATGCGGTATATATCATCTCAAACAACCCGTTCCATTCGTTTCGTTGGTCTCTCAACTGCTCTTGCTAATGCACGGTATATTCTTAATTGAGTTCTTTTGTGTCTCATTCTTTTCTCTATTTTTGAACTTCTTAATTGTTTAGGTGCAGCATCAAATCTAATACTATCATTTATCGATTCATCTGCAATTTTTCATGCTATTACTATAATATACCCTGGTTGAAGGTTTTGTATAATATGCAACTCCTTAATCTCGTTATGGTTTAAGAATTTTTTTATAATGAATGAGAGATTGGATGAGACGGGATATGGGCTATGAGATTAGGTGATGAGTTTTTAGCAGGGATATAGGCTGTGAGATTTGATTTTTGATGGGAGATGGAGAATTTTTGCTACTTCTAAAACTAGTACTAATAATAATATATTAATTTTTACACCTAGAAAAAAGTGCCATTTGTGTATTACTTGTTTCTTGTGCATCTTCATTCTTTGTGCGTCTTGAATTTGGTGTCACCATCACCTGCCGGCATATGTGTTTCACTTTTTGCAACGATTTAGTATTTTGAGCTATTTTTGACATTTGAACATGTCGGTGCAGTTCACTTCATTAATGGGTATTGTTAAAGCAATTTCAATGTTTGTAAGGCAAATCAAACTTGATATGTGCAATGTTGCATCTACCATCTTCAGTGTGGGCTTCTCAAATGATTTAGTCATGCGAGAGCTTGTGTTAGAGAAGGCCTTCTCAATCTTGTGTGTGCTTTACACTTTGTTTCATGAAGTGTCTACTGCAGCCTTACCATGTTTCATAGTGTTTGCACGTGTTGCAGCATGGTGAACCATAACTATTTTGCATCGTAGCGTATCACTCTAAAAGTGCACATCGAAGCATTTCTTTGACAACATTGGTCGATCGTATTGCTCTGATTCTTCATATGAATCTCTAAATCTCAGTACTAAATCTTATCAATTCTTTGATATTTATGCTGCATCTTCTTTAAAGTTAATTCAACTTCAATTTTTTTTGGTATAAATTTTGACTTCTTTTCGTTATGGTTTTTTATAATTTGTTATCACTTGTCCTGCTATCTTTTATTTATTTTGTCGTTGAGTTTTCAGGGAGCATTTAATTCAAATAAATTCTATATAATTATCTCTGAAGGCCTATGATGTTCTGATACTCTGAAATAGGAGTGCTTAAAATTGCAACTGTACTTCAAAATTTCTTATGCATCAAAAAAGGTTCACCTTGTCATTGATGCGCTTGCTTATGCCATATATTTGTTATTTATTTATGTTATTTGTACGACAGAATTACCTTTTTTTATGCGTGTGTTTATGATGATCAATTTTCTGCGTAAAGGACAAGTTCCCTCCTCCTTATCCCTTCTTTCACCTCTCTCTCTCTCTCTCTCTCTCTCAGCCTTCTTTCTTTTTCTGATTATATTTTTTGTTGCTTTTACTTCATCCCAGTGATTTGGCTGATTGGTTGGGTGTTGGAGAGCTTGGTCTTTTCAATTTCAAGCCTAGTGTCAGACCTGTTCCCCTTGAAGTACATATTCAGGCAAGCTCTCTGTTTTTTTAGTTTTGCTGTAATTATATTTTTATTTTTGTCGTTTTTTGTACATGGAAGATCAAAGCCAAATGTGTCGTTTAGCATGTTGCTAAATCAGTATATTTCCAAATAGCAGCAAGTTCTTCATTTCATTATTCCTGACTGGCTCAGTCCCATAGGAAAATATGAACCGTAAGAAATTGATACCGGAACTAGTAGGAAATTCAACGGAAAATGCCAAACAAATTATTATTATTGTAGAGAGAGGGTTGAAACACAACACAACAAAAAATAACAATACAAAATATGAACGACACAAACAAGCACCTTTAAGGTGTATTCCAAGGGCGGTGGAGGTCGATTAGTTTGGTCGGGATGGTTTGTAGGGGTGATGGAGCAAAGGAGTGTTGGTGGCAGGGAGGGGAAGGTGCAAAACTGCATGGATAGCAATGATGGAGGGTTGGGCAGCAGGTTTTGTAGCGGAACAATGGTGACGGGGGCTGGGATGAAGACTGAGGAGGGGGACAACAATGCTGGACAGGGCAGTTGAAGGCTTGGGTGACGTCCGGAGAGCTGGACAACAAGAGTAAGACGTTGGGGGAGGGATGGCTAGGTGCGGGGATGGAACATGGGTGGTCGGCGATTGCTGAAAAAGGGGTGTGAGGGGGAGATTAAAAAGGGGTGGTCGGCGACTGTTGATTACAGATGGCAAAAAAGAAAGGATACACCACTACCTTCTCGGAGATAGCTCTACAACAGAGAAAACTCACTGCACAGGAAATCTAAAAGTAGATCACTGCAAAAACTAACTCTAACAAGCAAAAAAACACATATAATAGCTAATTGATAAAATAGGAAGGGAAGATTTCCCCCTTTGGGCGACAACCAGAAAAGCAGAGGGGTGGGTGGTAATCCTGTCTCACAAAATCCCACGCCCAGGTCGCTCTGTATGGGTTTAACCTGGACCGACCTCAATTGGGTTAGCCAGTTCACTAGCAAGAATTCCTATTGCGGGAGACCTCTCTCTTGCGTCAGTCTCCCAAGGTTGAAGGAGCTTCAACCTCATTCATTGAAGCTTCTGGTTCTTGTATTCAATCTTGGTGGCACCTGGATCCTACTGTCGGCCGCACTGTTGGTCAAAGCATCGAAGAAATCGACACCACTTGCGCTTCCACGTCCCCCTCGATCTGCTCTTCCGAGATTGTGGCCTATGCCTGTACTGCTAGATTCTCCCAAGATAATCTGCTATCATGTCAGTTTGATGTGTCATGTGAGTAGGGTGCATCTTCCCGTCCGATAGTGGAGCAGGTGGTACGATGTTGACTGTGAGAACTTGACATCCTATCTGGCATAACTGTCCCGTGTCTGGAGCCTGTGGCTCGGTTCTCTCATCCTGTGTCGTCACTAGAACTTGCCCCACTGACATCGCCTGTTGGTAAGGGTTCCTGTGATCTCCGGCTCTGCCGAAAGAAGTAGAATGATGTTCTTTTCTTCCTTGGTAAATGAACAAGTGTTTCTGAATCTATCTTGCTGAGTTCTCTGGTCAAACTACCACGGTCGTCCCAACAAAAGGCAGCAAACATTCATAGGAACCACGTCATACCACTTTTGGCCTCTGATTGAGAACTTTACCAAACATCTCAGGTCTATGCTGATCTAATTCCCTTCTTCGACCATTTTAACGAGCAGCGCGGGGAGTGCTTCTGAGTTGATGCAATGTTCTTGCTGCTCCCGCCGACTGCACATATTTCCGTTCACTATGTAGCTAGTGTAAAAAATGTTGTGGTGAAGTCACTGCCAATCCCTCGTTTCAAAATAACCTTTAAGTCCCGTTGAACTACACGCGTCTCTCCTTCTGGGGGAAGATGATGTTCTTCACTTTGGTCCTCAACTGTCTCCTCCTCGCTAACCTCCTCAATAATGCATTGATTTGTAAGTGTGACTACTCTGCTCGTGGGACAACTGGAGGCGATGTGATCGTAACAATGACAGCTGTCACACTTCCTGGCCGACACAGTGCTGGAGGAGCTACCATTTTCCTGCTTCTTTCCACTCTTATATAGAGTGTCACTCCCTTGCCCAGGCCTGCCCGTGTCTCTTGGGGTACCTCTGTCGGTTGTGTAGTTGTAGATGATTGCATGCTTGCAGGCTCCTGCCTAAAAGAGGATTGTTGTCGGCTCTGCTTCTGCTGTCTTTCCTCCTTAGTGCTAGTGTTTGGACATCCCACAATGTCCAGTATGTTTGTAGTTGTACCACATTGCTAATAGCAGGGTTCAGACTCCAAAGGTATCCGATCACTGTATTCTCCTCTGTCTCTGTCAGATCACACTTCATCTGCAAATGATCAAATTGTTCTGTGAACTCTTATACTGACAGATCCCTCTGCTGTAGGTGATGGCACTTTAGAAACATATCCCGACGATAATGGGGTGGGAGGCATTTCCTCTGCATTGCTTTCTTCATCTTCTCTCACCTGGTACTCTTATTACTACCCTCTCTTTACCTGTCTTTGTAAGTTCTTCGACCACAGAGAAACACCCTTCTTCAGCTTGAAGCTTGCTAATTTGACTCGTCTTTCCTCTAACACATCTTTACACTCGAAGATCAGCTCAACAACCTGTAATCAATCATTGAATTTATTAGGATTCATATCTCCTTCAAACTTTAGTAAATCTACTTTGATGCCAAAGTTTCTGTGTCCTCCAAATGATATCTTCTCTCTGTGAGTCTCCCTTTGAGGGAGTTTCAGATATCCCTCTCCAAGCCTTCTCTGATATTGGATTTCGAAATGATGTGCCTATCTTCTTCGTCACTGAATTTATCCCTATGGAAGGGATTCAAATCCTCATCTCTTTTTACTCTTCGATCTCAGTTGAAGGTAACTTCTTCACGTGTTAATTCTTCAGTCTCTGCAAGCCTTTATTGAAGGCGATGGAGCTCCTGCCTCATCTCTTTTTGGGTAGGCTCGGGAATGAATCTTCGATGTGGCATGGCTAGGGTTTAGGAATAGAAAGACAAATTTTGGTGGAGGTTGGGTTTGGGGAAATTGAAGAGGTGGTTGAGGGTAGGAGTGAAAAATTTTGGTGGAGAGATGAGGTTGATACTAGGAAACTCTCAGATAAGACTAGGGTTGTGTTAGCTCTAATACCAAATGATACCAGAACTCGTAGGAAATTCAACGGAAAATGCAAAATAATTTTTTATTGATGTTGAGAGATGGTTGCAACACAACACACATAAAATAACAACACAAAACATGAATGACACAAGCAAACACCTCTAAGGTGTATTCCAACAAAAAACATGAATGACACAAGCAAACACCTCTAAGGTGTATTCCAAGAGCGGTGGATGCCGAGATGATTAACAGAGGTGATGACAGTAAAGAAATGTTGGTGGTAGCGAGGGGAAGTTGCAGAATTGCAGGGACTACAATGATGGAGGGTTGGCCAGTAGGTTCTGCGGCAAAACAGTGGTGACCGGGGCTAGGATGAAGGCTGAGGAGGGGGACAACAATGATGGACTTTAGGGACAGGACAGNACATGAATGACACAAGCAAACACCTCTAAGGTGTATTCTAAGAGCGGTGGAGGTCGGGATGGTTGACATGGGTGATGACAGTAAAGAAATGTTGGTTGTAGCGAGGGGAAGTTGCGGAATTGCAGGGACAACAATGATGGAGGGTTGGCCAGTAGGTTCTGCGGCAGAACAGTGGTGACCGGGGCTAGGATGAAGGCTGAGGAGGGGGACAACAATGATGGACTTTAGGGACAGGACAGTTGAAGGCTAGGGTGACGTTCGGGGAGCTAAATTACGAGGTAAGCCGTTGGGAGAAGGGTGGCTGCGTGCGAGGATAAAGGATGGCGAGGCCCGCGACTGCCGGAAATGGGTGGTGGGGGTGGGGTGGGGGGTGTAGGGATGGTAAAAAAGAAGGATACACCACCACCTTGGAGNGAAAATAAAATGAAAAATTTCAATTCCAACCCTCTTCTTCGCATAAATGCGTACGGTGTCCGATCCTCATCATCCACTTTGTCTTATTAATTTTGAGAGCTCATTTCTGCTTGTTAGTAATATTTTCTCTTCGTCATTTCACGATCAAGTTTCTTTATCATTATACAATTAATTTCTATTTTTGAAAAATTTATAATAATTATCTAAATAAAAAATAAGTTATCTAAAATTAATTTTGACTCAACTAAATACTTTTTTTCTTCAAACATACCACGCAATTTTTATATATTTACATGTTTAACACTTAAATTTTTATTTTTATATTCAGATAAATTTACACATCTAACAAACATGGTCTTATGTATTTGCATATATCACACCTAAATTTACATATTGGCATAATACGATATCTCGAGATAATCTTTTGAGTAAGGAATGAGAGTAATCCAGAACTTATATTACAACAAATTTATAGTCAAAACCGACCGGCTTGATGAGATAGTCCAATGTTATCATGGTCGATCCAATCCGAACCAAATCAAACTCTGATAAAAGAAGTTAAAGAATGTTTGAAAGTTTTTCCAACACATTTGAAAAATCAAAGGGATGTCAAATCTGACGAGCTCATAATCGTATCAAGCACTCAACAAAACAAATCAAATGAGCTCAAGATCACACAATTCCGACATCGTTAAGATACTCAAATGTTCATTAAATGTTGTTCTATCTTAGAAATCTTTTTCGACCGTTCGATCAAAATGAATCATATTCATGCATTAATATCACTTGTATCTCTATAAATAGAGACTCACCTCTCTCAAATGTTTAGAATGGAATTAAAATTAAATATTAAATAGTTTTAATAAAATTTAGATAATATAATAGTCTAATAATAATAATATTTTTATCGATTGAATATGCATAATTAAATATTAGAAAACTCACAAAATTCAATAAAATATTTAATTGATGTGGTCCCACTTTAAAGCTTTATTGATGCGGTAATTTACAAGAAAAATATGAAATAGAAAAGGTACCACTCTAATTTATTACATAATAAATACTCGCAATGTGAATGTAAAAGACTCCCTCTGACTTCTGATGTGAATATAACGTCATGAAATAAACGTCACATATGATTAAATAAGTCCAATTAAACACGTTGGACATATATTGTTTTTTCGGCAAACTCGTCCGAAAAATATTATGGAGAGCGTCCGGGTACTATCGGCTCGCTCGTGCACGGCTCGTCTATATTTGAAGCTTGAAAAGTGTGTTCGTGTTCGGCTCGTTTGCTTAGCGAGCCGAACACGAGCCGTTCNACATTTGTGTGAAACAATCAGCACAAATAACCTTGAAGATGTGAGGATTTAAGTCATGACAAACGACTACCTCGGAATCCTAAGACAAGTTAGGGCTTGTATTATATAATATGGTTGTACAAATGCCTCAAAATATGTTTGAGGATTTATGTTGCACTAGACAAACAATCTCGATATCCTATGGATTTGTTGTTTTAAAGCTAAGGAAGGAATGTAGGTCCTCTTGCTAATGAAGATGGCCGGGCTGCCCACCATGTAAGCTTCAAGCTCCTCGTTGTAGCAGAGTTCAAATTTTCTAGGTCATTTGATTATAATGTCAAATCAGGTGATCCTATGGTTAAAGTTCTTTAAATTTTATTATGGGAATATTAAAGTTGATTAAAGCGACACCGGTCAAGATCCCACGGTTCCATCGTCCCGGCACCACTTTTTTCTATTAGAATCACTTAGTCCAAATGAATTTACTAAACTCAACTTAATGAATTCCATAATTTCATTTAGACCATGGGAAAACTCGTTAGCAACCGTAGGTTACCTCCTCCGAGGGCTCCCGATATTCCAATAGAGACATTTTAATTTAGTTGAAGTTGTATTTTTGTGATGTTTGTGATTAAGTTTTAAGTTGTCTTATATTTTGAAATGTTGTGAGAGTGATTTTTTTTATTTTCTATGCAGGTATATAAATACAAGCATGAAAAAATGCAGTAGGAAAGTACAAGAAAAACTATAAAACACTGTAAACTGTAAAAGTGTACCTGGCGAGTATTCTCGTTCCACCACCTGAAACTTAAAATGCATGTCAGAGGATTTATGTATATAGAGCTGGAAAAGTAAAGTTTTGAAAACCTTCCTAACTCTGTGTTGTGTATTGGGGGTCCTTAAATTTTAAGGATAATATTATTAAGTAAGACATATTAAGTTATATTGTGTATTGGGGGTCCTTAAATTTTAAGGATAATATTATTAAGTAAAACATATTAAGTTTAAAGATCCCTAGTATTCACCAGATTAAGAGTAGGGAGCAGGTCCATGCAACCTTCTTAATATCTGGTAAAAGTCCTTGAGTCCATTTAAACTTTCATTATGCTGCTTAATAATTCATCCTGAATATTCTGATGCTCAGTGAACATTGATGTCTTGATTATTCCCAAGAATAAAGTGAATGTCATTTACCTTTTAATTTGAAAATTATGTGGGTAAAGACCCTTTATGAGACAAATTAGTGCTATTAAGAATACTTAGCCAAATTTTTAGTCTTAATTGGACTTGTGGTGTTTTAAAAGAGTTTGATCATGTTGATATTTCTAATCCTCTTTTAACAAGTAGATTTCAACTTAAATTCACCACTAAGTCCTTTAAACTTAAGTAAATGTATTAAGTGTGTGTATTGATTTTAAAAGAATTTAAAACTTTAAGTAATCATTATCAAGATCATTTAATCATCATAAATAAGGGTGTAAAATCATTAATTTTCAAACTTATACCCTTAAATTCAAAAAATCATTTTTGATCAATGAAGTTTCCAAAGTTTTGAAAATTATGAGAATTATCTTATAATTTAGCAAAATGAGATGAGTTTCTACCAATTAAGCCCAATTTTGATTGCAAATCATCAAATGAGTTAATTAATATCAGAAATTACCCATTTTCCATTTTAATTAAATCTAAATGTTCATTGAGGCCAAAATATCCAAAATTACAATTTTGCCCCTAAGGGTCCAAACTTTCATAATTTGTCAATTTTAAGTCAAA
>JXCR01099720.1:107527-122155 GCA_002079205.1 Phalaenopsis hybrid cultivar
ATATATATATATATATATATATTAATTTATATAAACCAAATTCTCCCTTTCCTCTTTAAGCCCTAAATCCCTAAACTCACGCACTCGAGCTCTGCCTCCCTTCCCTCTCCCGTTCGCGTGCTGGCCTTTCCTTTTCTCTGTCTCGAGCCAACCGAGCTCCTCCTCCACGCGAGAGAAAGTTGACCTCGTTCGTCCTTGTCTGACATTTTTCTGCCTGCGGCCCTCCTTCCTGAAGCCGTGCCAGTTTCCCCTGTGTTTTTCCTTTTCTTGGTAGTTTGACTCTGGGAAGCTTGCTCCCTGGTACACATGAATAACAAACTCTCTTCTTCCCGATATTTTCCTCGCTGCCACAGACTCGCCGCTCGGTCCTAGATGTTTCGGTTGCTTCGCCTTCTGTGAGCAGGGAATGCATCCTTTTTCTGCTTTGGCCCGATTCGAGTGTCGTGGGTTCAAGGGGTGATCTTCTTTCTCTTCCCCTCTCTTCTCTGCCGATAAACATAGTTCCTTTTGGAATTTTTGAAGTTGTTGAAAAAAGTTTGCAAAAAGAAAAGAGGAGAGGAGTAGAGATTTTTTTGGCTGTGAGAAGAGTTCAAGGAGGAGATTTCTGCGAGGGCATCTCCTTGAGGTGATTTCTTGTGTTGAGGTGCTTTACACTTGCATTAAGAAGGTACCCTTCTCCCCCCTTTCTCAGTGCTCTGTTTCCTTTCGGTTTCCTCTCTGCCGAGTCTTTGAACTTGGCTCTGTTGGATGATACAACATGCTAGTGAAGTTTGCTTTATTGTATTTTGAGATATTTAGCGTGCTTTACTTTCATGTATTTCAAGATATTCACTTTACGAGCATGTGGTAATTCTATTTTGAGAGGTTTTAAAGGAATGAGGACATGGTTCTAACTTTCATTGTGGCTTAATATTGGAGGTCTTAGTTACAGCTTGTTTTTTGACTCTCACTTGGCTCGGTTTAGTTCTTGTGGTTTTCCTTGGCTTGAAATGTATGTTACAAAAAAAATTTATTTAATTTGGAAAATGTTGTAGCTTGTTTTGAGGGCTTGGTTTAGCCCCTCGTGAGGCCTCTCCCCTGCTCAAAAATCTGTTGGATTCGTTGTATGCTTGGAATATTTAGACATGCATGTCATTCCTTGACTCTGGATGGTTCGGTTTTACCTACAGGTGGCTGGAACTTTAATTTCCGTTAAAGCCTGAATTTATATCAATGCTTGGGCCCTGTTTTAATCTTGTTGAGCTCTGTTTTGGCTTTTGGTTCTTGTTGAGCTCTGTTTTTGGCTTTTGGTTCTTGTTGGGCTCGGTTTTGGCTGGGTTTGGAGTCTTGGTTTTGGAATTGAAATGAATAGAGCTCTATCCTTTATGGAGGCCTGAATTTTAATACTATTGGGTTAGATTTTGGCCTCTGCTGGGCTCAGTTTTGGCCCCTGCTGGGCTCGGTTTTGGTATCCCACCGGTGTCTTGGCTCAAATATACGTGTGGTAGATGAATTTATGTTGATTCGCAATAATTTTGTAGTTGTTGTTGTGTAAGGCATGTTTCGTTTCTATATTTTGATGTCTCAGGGGTACGTAAATGTTTTCTTTCTACTATTTTGTTGTAACCTGAATTCGAACCTTAGCTGTGGCTCGGTTTTGGCTTGGTTTTGACTTAAAATAGCTAGAACATTATCTTTTATGGAAACCTGGATTTTAGTATTGCTAGGCTTGGTTTTGGTCCTTGTTGGGCTCGGTTTAAGGCTGATTTGGGTTGTGGCTTTGTTTGTTTTGGCCCTTGCTGGGCTCGGTTTTGGATTGTGGTGGTTCTATTTTGGCCATTTGATGGTTGCAGTTTTAGGCCTTGTTGAGCTTGATCTTATCTTTGGGATGACCCTGTTTGAGCTTGCGGTGTGGTTCAGCTTTGATCTTGTCAGATTCTAATTTGGGGTGACGTGTGCCTTGGTTTGGGAGTTCGGTTGACCCTCTTTGCCCCCCCCCCTTTGGTCCTTACCTGTGAGGCCTATTGGAGGTCGTTGGGTGTGATTTTGTCCTTCTTGCCAGGCTTGATTTGCTTGAATGTTATTGGTGGATTAAGTTTGTCATCCCAAAAATTATATTTGCTTTTGTTATCCTCTTATGTTTGCCAAGAAAGCATAGTAGCCATTGATGGTTTTTTTGGTTGCCTTAGCCGTGAGCCCCTTTGTGCCTTGGGTTGCTGTAGCCGTGGGCCTTACTTGTGCCTTGGGTTGCCTCTGGTCGTGGGCTTTAGCAGCTGCTCTTTGCTGCCTTAAACCGTGAGCTTTAACAGTTCTTTTCTGGGCCCTTTGTTGTCTTAACTGTAAGCCTTACTTATTGTCTCTTAGGCTGCCTTTGGTTATGGGTCTTGGCAGCTGTCCCTTGCTTTAGCCGTGAACCTCTTTTGTCCCCGTTCCTTGCCTTGGCCGAGAGCCTTGGTGGCTGTTTCCTCCTCTCTATTGACCCTGGCCGTGAGCGTTTATCTGGTTTTATGGGAAGATTTCGTGCTTATTTAATGTATGAGGCTATCTATTAATCTGAAAGTTGGAGAATTTTGATTTTAGTATAAGTTGGGGAATATTGACGGTGGTGTCCCCGCGATCATTTCTTTTGAAGTTTGGGAAATTTCTAAATCTCATTTTGGAAAAGCAATTGGTGGATTTGAGCATTCCTATGTCTTCGGGGTTTGAAAATTCAGCGCGAATGAATATTTTATGTTTGTTAGTAAGACCTCGGACCCTACTTTTCCAGGTCTTTTCGATAAAAGTTTTTTTTTATTGAGAACTGATCTAATCTTCTTTTCGTTGTTTTAGATGGATCAATGTCTCCTCTCTCTCACCCCATTTTTGTTTTTTTTTCTTTGCTTCTTGGTTCGGTTTTCGATGCTTATGTCCGATACACAAGTATCCACGTATAGTCTTTTGCTATACGTGAAACCATCAAGCAATGTCGCAAGTAGTCGTTTTGGGCGTAAGGTGGTGATGATAAAGACACACCGAAGATAATCAGAGAGATGCCCTATCCTATAACATCAAGATCCAGACATTTGATTAACAATAGGATATGATATCCTTCACCGACATAAGTCTAGCGGGAGGTGGCTCGAACCTCCTCCTATCATATGACATCAAGATCCAGACATTTGATGAACGATAGGATATGGTATCCTTCGCCGACATAAGTCTAGCGGTAGTTGACTCGAACCTCCTCAGATGATTGACAGTCCCACACCCGACAGCGTAATCGACTCGTGGACAACAAAATTTCTAAAAAAAAAAAGATAAGTTTTGATAAACCATTTTTCAAACGAAAACATACTTTTCTACGAAACAAAATTGATAACTCTTCTTTGCATGTTTAAAAATCGTGTGTATGACAAAAACATAAATTTAAAAATACGTTTTAAAATTGGTTGTCCACTTGACGAATACCTGTTTAGGCTGGGAAGTAGCCCTCTAAGTGAGGTTCAAGACACCATTCTAGACGAATGGTTGGTTCTATACATTCAGGTGACCGAGTAGCCTTCGTGGACCCTCGAGAATAAATATACAACTGAGCCTAGTCCCATACGAGTGATTGCGGTCTCTCTCATCTGAATCTTCCTTTTGTTTTATCAAAATTTTGGGAAAGGACACTCGTGTTACTTTTCCTTTCTTTCGGGATTTCCCCAGGAGTTTTTGAGGATTTTCTTTTACTTGAGTGTTTTTTCGTCGAGTCTCTCGAGTTTTTTTCGCTTTTCCTCGGATTTCCTGGATGACGTTTTCTCGCGGACTTTGCTTTTTGAGATGCATTTAGGTTTGCTATGCTTAAGGAACATCAGATCTCACAGGCGTACATGTTTTTTTTATATTTTACAGCACTTAATTTTCCTGTTTTCTACCTGCTACCGTACTGTAAAACATGTTACACTTGTCCTGTTCCCACCTGCTGTTGTTGTTCTTGTATAGCATGTTATAATTTTCTTGTTTCTACCTGCTACCGTACTGTAAATCATGTTACACTTGTCCTGTTTCTACCTGCTACCGTACTGTAAAACATGCTACACTTGTCACGTTTCTACCTGCTACTGTTCTTCATGTATAGTATGTTGTACTGCTCCTGTTTTAGCTTACTACTGTTCCACGTGCATTCTATTATTTGTTCCTGCATCGCACACTTTATATTTTATAACTTTAAACATGTTTACTTTTTTTACATAGGATGTTTAGAGGATTACAACCATAGAGCCGTTTGATTTGACACTATAACTGGACACCCTAGAAAACTTAAACTCGTCACGTCGCGGAGCTTGGAGCTAGCGCAGTGGGCAGCACGGTCATCTTCAACAGCAGAATATGTCTTCCCCAGCAAAACCATTCCTTTTCCTATAAATTAAACAACAATTCATAGGATTTCGAGGTTGTTTGCCTAGCGCAACATAAATCCTCCACCTTTTTCTTTAGGCATTCGTATAGTACGATTTAAGCCCTAACTCATTCTAGGTTTCGAGGTTGTCGTCCGGTACGACGTAAACTCTCATATCTTCTATGCAATTTGTGTGACCCTGTCACGCAAATATAAGTCCTAATTAAATAAAATTGGCAGGATGAAACATTGTAATAATCTCTTTTCAAAACTGGAGCCAAATCATAGGATAAACTGGGAAGTCACCGAGGTTCTCCTCAGGATCTGTGGTCTATCCTAGTTTCTCTTCATTTGGATTCTTCAACAATATTCCAGGTTCGAGTATTTCCCCTTTCACACCTCTTCGTCCGATTTCGTTGAAAAGTCTTATCCTTTTGACTTCTTTGAAGACATTATTCTATGATTTTTATTCAGAGTTTTCTTAGGTGATTTTGGTCATTTAAGATGTAATTAACTATAGGGGCTTGCCCTTATAGGAAGCNAGCCTAGTCCCATACAAGTGCTTGCGGTCCCCCTCATCCGAATTTTCTTTTTTTGTTTTATCGAAGTTTTGGGACAGGACACTCGTGTTACTTTTTCCTCCCTTCGGGATTTCCCCAGGAGTTTTTGAGGATTTTCTTTTACTTGAGTCTTTTCCGTCGAGTTTCTCGAGTTTTTCTCGTTTTCCCTCGGATGTCCTGATGACGTTTTCTTCCGGACTTTGCTTTTTGAGGCGCATTTAGGTTTGCTAGGCTTAAGGAACATCAGATCTCATGGGCGTACAGGTTCGCTTTACATTTTTCAGCACTTTATTTTCCTGTTTCTACCTGCTACCGTACTGTAAAGCATGTTACACTTGTCCTGTTCCCACCTGCTGTTGTTCTTTCTGTATAGCATGTTATAATTTTCCTGCTTCTACTTGCTGTTGCTCTTCCTATATAGCATGTTATAATTTTCCCGCTTCTACCTGCTGTTGCTCTTCTTGTATAGCATGTTATAATTTTCTTGTTTTCTACCTGCTATCGCTCTTCCTGTATAGCATGATACACTTGTCCTGTTTCTACTTGCTACTGTTCTCCCTGTATAGCATGTTACACTGTTCGTGTTTCTACCTGTTACTGTTCTACATGCATTCTATTGTTTGTTCCTGCATCGCGCACTTTATATTTTATAACTTTAAACATATTTACCTTTTTTACATAGGATGTTTAGAGGACTACAACCATAGGGCCGTTTGATTTGACACTATAACTAGACACCCTAGAAAACTTAAACTCGTCACGTCGGGGAGCTTGGAGCTAGCGCAGTGGGCAGCATGGCCATCTTCAACAGCAAACATGTCTTCCCCAGTGAAACTCATTCCCTTTCCTAGAAATTAAACAACAATCCATAGGTTTTCGAGGTTGTTTGCCTCTAGCGCTATTCCTTTTCCTAGAAATTAAACAACAATCCATAGGATTTCGAGGTTGTTTGCCTAGCGCAATATTCATTTTCTAGAAATTAAACAACGATCCATAGGATTTCGAGGTTGTTTGCCTAGCGCAACATAAATCCTTCACCTTTTTCTTTAGGCATTCGTGTAGCTTTGCTGTACGATTTAAGTCCTAACTCGTTCTAGGTTCCGAGGTTGTCGTTCGATACGATGTAAACCCTCATATCTTCTAGACAATTTGTGTGACTCTGTCACACAAATATAAGCCCTAATTAAATAAAATTGACAAGATGAAACACTTTAATAATCTCTTTTCAAAACTGAAGCCAAATCATATGATAGACTGGGATCCGTGACTTCCCCTAGTTTCTCTTCATTTGGATTCCTCAACAATGTTCCAGATTTGAGTCATTCCCCTTTCACACTTCTTTGTCCGATTTCGTTGAAAAGTCCTATCCTTTTGGCTTCTTTGAAGACATTATTCCCTGATTTTTATCGAGAGTTTTCTTAGATGACTTCGGTCATTTAAGATGTAATTAACTATATCTCTGATTTTTATCGAGAGTTTTTTTAGGTGACTTCGGTCATTTAAGATGTAATTAACTATAGGGGATTTGACTTATAGGAAGCTTTACTGAACCCAGCCTAAAATAAACCTTATTTAATTTTTTGTATTAAATAGGTGAACTTGTCGGCAAATAAAACGGTTTCGCAGACCAAACGGATGTCATATCTTTCTTAGTTTATGTTGATCGAGTCTCATCCTCAAGTCTTGTGTTTATCCCTGATTTGAGGTAGACTGCTCTTTCATTTAAACTGTGAAAAATATGAGGTCAGTTTGATTTCATATTTTTCTAAAATTATATATATATNTATTGCTTTATTTTTTGGTTGATGTTATTAAAGTTTGATTGCTATGGTAAATACACTTTAGCAAATATAGGGTTGGGAAACATTCTGATGCATTCAATATTTGTATATAGTTAGCTTTTTTTAGTTTGTTGATGTTGAGTGAAATATGATTTGATCATGATTGGTGAGGTTGTAGTGTATGAGTTAGTCTTAAAAATGACAATTGCCTTCATTTTATGGGGGAAAAAAGAAAGAATGTTGGAAAAATCAAGTTAAGAAAGTCAGTGATGATAAGATTGATAGTTGCATTAATGAAAACTTAGGTGGATTTTAAGGAAGGAATAATTTTGAAAAAGACAAGATGACATAATACAATTGCCTATGGCAATGGTTTTGTTTGATTGAACCAAAAAAAAGGAAGACATTTTTGTTGTATTGGAATGTGACCCTATTGAAGTTTAGAATCATTTATGATTTGGATACAATGAATTGTGCTCTATTTTACATTGAAGGTAACAAAAAAATTTATAACATGTAGTGCATGAAGCTCTCATCATAGGTGGATCCAAGCTTTAGAACTAGAATTATTGAAATGTTTCTATATATATATATATATATATATATATATATATATATATATATATATATATATATGTGTGTGTATNCAAATGAAACTTCTTAAATGGTCACCTAACTTTGACTCTACTCAAGAACCCCTCATTATCCCAATATGGTTTAAACTACCAGGGTTGAAGCTACATTTTTTTCATCATCAAGTCTTATTTTCTATTGGGTCAATGCTTGGCAGGCCTATGAAGTTGGACATCTCTACATTTAACTTGTCAAGACCATCTGCTACTAGGATTTTAGTAGAGAAGGATATTACCTTACCTAAAATTAATGAGGTATAGTTGGACACTCCAAACATTGGATATTGGCAACCTATAATCATGGAGCAGTAGCCTTACTATTGCAATCATTGCAGCATGTTTGGACACATCTAAGACAGGTGCTTTAGACTACATCCCTCATTAAGACCTTCCAATAATCCCCTAGCTTCTGAAATACCACAACCTCACACCACCCAACCTTACCCTACACCTACTGTGGCTCAGACACCTCACCCTGACATAATGATTAATATTCTTTATGAGCCTTTTTCGTCCATCCCTGATGTCCGAAACCTTTAGCCTTTTCATCAACCCACTCAGCCTCAAGCTCCCTCTTTAGTCCGTGAACATATTTACCATATCCCTACCTCAAACTCTCCTATTTTGTGTACTAAAACTTTTCCTATTACCTCCTCCATTCAGCCTCTTCTTCAATCCAATCCACTCCCTTCTCACCCTTTACCTCCTGAGCATAATCACTTTGCCCCCACCTCAAATACTTCTGTTTTGGGCTCTAACACCCTCCCTATACCCCCTGATATGCACACCACACAACCTTTCATTCAACCCAATCCACTTCCAACCCCCTATCCATCAATACCTGCTGGTACCCCTACTGCTACAACTTTGGCCACCAATATTAGTTCTACTGAGCCTAAGGAGATGATTTATCCTGGGGTGCCACACCATGTAAACTCCCACTGTGAAGATGCATTTCCACCTCTCAGACAGTCCCTAGAAGCATAATGGAAAGTTCAAAGAAGCAGGAGAAGGGAAAAAGGTTCCATTGAACTTAAGAACCTCTTTTCAGCAAAGGTGACTGAATCTCTTCCTAAACAGGCCTTGGGAAGGCAAACAAGGGGATCTTTTTCTACCTCTCATGAGTAAATTACATTGTTGGAATATCAGTGGGACCTCTGATCCACATTCCCTGATCAGGATTAAGAACTTGTCTAAAAAACATGAGTTATTTCGCTTTGAAATTTTGGAACCTTTTGTTCACAACAATCCTAATAGAATCCTTAAGAAGTTCCCTCAATTTCTATTTCTGAAAAATTTGGCTTTTTTTTATAGGAAGGAGGTCCATCTATAGCTTCTGGAAAATCACCCCCAGTTCTTACATGTCTCTTTGCAGTGGGATTTTCTTCAGACCCTTGCTACTTTTGTATATGCAGGCAGTACATCAGGAAATAAAATGGTACTTTGGCAGCAGCTTCACCATATTAAACTTTCTGTCAATGGGCCTTGGCTTAGTGGTGGTGATTTTAATAGTGTGGCTAGATTGAATGAAAAATGGGGAGGGAAACATGTTGACTTAAATCAAATGATGAGTTTTTCTGACAACATTAGAACGGCTGATCTCTCTGAATTACCTTATCAGGTACCACTTGATACTTGGAAAAGAGGTAAGCTCCATGCAAGAATAGACAAATTTCTTGTAAACCATGCTTGGCTTGAGAATAATCTCTACACTTCTGTTTCACACCTTTCCTATACCAGCTCAGACCATATACCTCTTTTGATATTTGTTTCCCCCACTCAAGCCTTCCCCATTTCCAGGTTTAGATGTTTTAATGTCTGGTTGGAACACCCAGATTTTCTCCCCTTTCTCCAATCTTTCTTAGATTCCTGATAACTCCCTTCCCCCTGGATCAGACTGTGGCAAGTTCAGAAGTCTGTGGCCAAACACTTAAAATCATGGAACTAGAATTGTTTGGAAAATTTGACAGCTAAAGTAAAGGAGGCTGAACGGGCTGTTAAGAAGGCTGAATTGGAAATCCAATTGGGCATTTCAGATGAACAATCTCTTGTAGCTTCCAATCCCAACTTGCTTAGAGCCATTCAGTGGGAAGAAGTGTTCTACCAACAGAAGGTAGCTTTAAGAAAATTTGTACATGGAGATAGAAATATTAAATTCTACCATGCTTGCATCAAATAAAGGAGACACTCTAATGTAATCTTGAAGATTAAAGATAATAATGGTTGTTGGATTCATGATCGTGATCAAATTCCTATAAATGTTATCAATCATCTTCAAAATCTATTGTCTCAGCCTCATGCTTCTAACTTTCAACACTCCAATCCAACCCTTCTTAATGACAGATTTTCTGAAACCAGCAACCTAGATCTTACCTTTATCCCTTCTGAAGAGGAGATTTAACAAGCACTGTGTTTCATAAATGGAGATAAGGCAGCTGAAGCTGATGGTTATAGTTTTACCTTTTATAAAAAAGCCCGGTCCTTAGTGAAGAGGGAGGTTGTGGATGTTGTTCAAGCTTTTTTCAGTGGTGCTGATATGCCAAAATATTTTTTCATGTCTACTATTACCTTAATTCCAAAGGATGATCAAAAATCTTGCTGGGACCTTTTCAGACCTATCTCTCTCACAACTGTGTTGTCAAAGCTTATCAGCAAATTACTGGTTTTTAGATTAAAGCCCCCCCTGCCTTTCCTGATTGCTCCTAATCAATTTGCCTTTGTTGCAGGTAGACAGATAACAGATAATGTTTTGCTCACCCAAGAGCTTCTAATGGATATTGACAGGCCTTGTAGAGCAGGAAAGCTTATGTGTCTATGACACTATAAACTAGAACTTCATTTTGCAAGTTCTCCAAGCTAGAGGCTTTAATGACAATTTCTGCCAGCTGATTCAAAGGTGGCTTCAGAATAACTACCATACTATCTCGGTGAATGGTAACTCTCATGGATTATTTCAAGCTTCCACAGGCATCAAACAAGAAGACCCCCTTTCCCCTTCCATTTTTATCTTGGCTATGGATTGTCTCTCCAGGCTTCTCAACCATCATTTTCTGCACAGGAGCACCTTAGATTTGTCAATAAAGCTAATTTCTCTATGAGCCAATTATGCTATGCAGATGATGTAATTTTGTTTTCTAATGCTTCTAAACCTACAGTAAAGAAGGTGCATAAACTTTTGGAACACTTCCAACAACTCTCTGGTCTTTTTGTGAATCGCAACAAATGTCAATTAATCTTCAGCAAAAAGATTACTTCAGCCTCCAAATATTGGATTAAGGATTATACTGGATTCAAATCTGCTGCCTTCCCTCTTCTTTATCTTGGGGTCCAATTAGTCAAGGGTAGGAGGAGGCAGACCCAATTTGATCAGGTGGTCTCCAAAGTCTCCAAACAAATTTCTTGTTGGACTAATGCTTACCTTTCACAGGGTGGAAGAATCACTTTGGTTAAAAGCATCTTATCTTCCTTCCCTATGTATATACTGCAAATGTTGAAAATGAAAAAGAGTACCCAGAAAACTTTGGAGGTTATACTCAATAAATTTTTGTGTGAGGGACATCATAAACAATTTCATTGAATTAGATGGGATAAACTATGCCTCTCTCTTTCAGCTGGAAATTTAGCCATCAAATCCTTCCAGCAACTACACCATATTTTATATTGCAAACTATGGATCAAGTTTAGAGATCAAACTTTCTTGTGGGCCAAATTTATGATGTTGAAGTACTGCAAACACTCCCATCCAGTGACCACTCTCAAGAAAGCTGGGAATTCAAGAATTTGGACTGAACTTCTGAAAGTCAGAGCTGATGCTGAAGAATTATTCATTTGAGATGTTAGGGAAGGAAAAGTGGACTTCTGGCTAGATAATTGGTTACTTGATGGCAAGCTTCATACCTCCTCCATAGCTTGTGACTCCACCCTCAATCTTCCAATTCAGAAGTGCTGGTTAAATCAACAATGGAATAAGGACTTGCTGGCTACAATGGTGGATCCTGAACAACTGCACCAAATCACCCAACTCCCTGTTACCCCCCACATACCTGACAGAATTGTTACTAAGAATCCTCATCACATTTCTCTTACTAAATATGCTTATTACACTTTGTACCAGTGGCCTTCTCAGGATTGGGGCAAATCTATGTGGGTGAAATTCCTTAGCCCTTCTATGTCTTTCTTTGCTTGGAAATGTTTTCACAAAATCATTCCTACTAATGACATCCTTAAATTAAAAGGGTTAAGGGACCCTTCAAGGTGTTATCTTTGCTACCAACAGAAGGAATCCTTCTTCCATCTCTTTTTTTCCTGCCCTACTGCTAAGGAAGTCTGGACACATATTATTACCAGGTTTAATCTCTCTCATCAACTTATCTACTATGATGACTTTACTGATTGTTGGAAACAATGGAAGGATAACCAGGCTGAACTTCTTCCTTTCGTCATTACTTGGTTCCTTTGGATGGCAAGAAATGGTAATAAATATGAAGGTTGTTCTACCAATTCTGCTCAAATAAGCATCAACTGTCACTTCTATATTTTCAAGATTATTAACTTCATGGGCTATAAGGTTAAAAATTATGAGTGGACAAATAATAAGGATCCTCACAACTTTCTCCATTCTCCTTTGAACATCAAATTAATCCATTGGAGGAAACCTTTGCAACCTTGGATCAAGATTAATACTGATGGCAGTTTTAAGATGAACATTGTTGGCATGGGGGTATCTTTAGGAACCATACTGGGAAGTGCCTTTTATATTTTTATTCTCCTATTATGGCCAATAATTCATTGCATGCTGAAACCTAAGTTGTTGCTTGGTCTATTAAAATTGTTGCAGCCATGGGTTGGACACATCTTCATTTAGAACTTAATTCTTCTTGGTTGGTTCAAGCTTTCAAGGAGCAACTTCCTTCCCCCTGGTTTCTTGTCTCCCTACTTAAGTAGATCAACATGATATCCAATTACAACCTACAAATTCTTTGGAGCCACAACCTTAGGGAAGGCAGCAAATGTGCTAACTGGCTAGCCACTAAGGGTGCTTCATCCTTTGGTCCAAAGATTGATGTATTTCCTCCNTTTTCAAACCCCAAAGACGTAGGATTGATCAAGTCAACCAAATGTTTTTTCCAAAACGAGACTTAGAAATCTCTCAAACTTCCCGAAAGCAAAATAACTCGGAGAATACCACCACTAGTACTTCCAAACTCATGCAAGAAATCGGAACCTTCCAACTTTCAANTTGCCCAAACTAAGCATATTGAAGTGGATTATCACTTCACTCGAGATCATCTCAAACTAGGGCACATCTCCATTCATCACATTGCTAGTATGGATCAACTGGCGGGTATATTTTCCACACTCCTCTCCATTCCACAACACCAGCAATGGGGGGGTAATAGGGAGGCGTACCTGATTTTCACCTGCTGAGCTTCTACTGTCGCAGATAATTCTCGGCTTCGCCCCTTTTCTGTTCTCAGCTGAGCCCAGTGCAGTTCTCTGTATGTTAATAAAAGGTTACAGTTATTTTAGTGGTATACCCTTATTGGGTCTGTTTATATGTAATGTAATATACTGTAAAACGGTGAAAATAGTATGAGTACTTATCTTTCTGCGGGCTCATTGTTCCTCTCTGTTTCCTCACCTTAGGAAGTTTTCACAACAACTGTGCATGCCTTTTCCTCACTGCCAGACTTGAATATCTCCTCCGCGATGAATGTAGCTGGCCTCTATCAATATCATCTGCCNCGACATCTAAAATGACTCCTTTGTGATTTTAAAGGCACTCTTACCTATGGTATTGCTATTGAGCTGGATCTCCCGCTTTATTTGCTTATACTGATGCAGATTGGGCAGGAGATCAGGCTGATCGAAAATCAACCAGTGGATATTTCATTTATCTAGGTAACACGCTTATTTTATGGTCAGCTAAGAAGCNTTCTATTCTGTAACCCTTTTCTGAATATTGAAAGGAACTCGCCGCTCTGCTCCCGAGGACGTAGGCATCTTCGCCGAACCTCGTTAAATCTCTGTGTTCTTCTGGATTTGTGTCGATTACTGTTTTTCTTCGCCCTTATTTTCTCAACAATCTCCTACAACTCACTATAACTTCCTTTTTCAACTTTTAACAAGTTCCCCGACTATCAACAACTCAAAACATTCGGATGTGTCTGTTTTTCTTGGCAACCATCTCTCGTCACACAGAAATTCAGTCCGAAGGATCCTCCTTGTATTTTTTTAGGATACAATCACAATCACAATCACAATCACAAGGGTTACAAATGCTTCTATTTCACCTTCAACAAGCTTATCATCTCTCAGCATGTTCAGTTTATTGAGGATTGTTTTCCCAAATCACCTGCTACCCAACAATTCTCACATCACCACTCTCCTCTCTCTCATGATCCCCACATCTACTGTTACACCTCATCCCATGACCACTAGATCTAAAACTGGCTCAGTAAAACCTACTCAAATTCTCAATCTACAACACAATCTGAAAATTGGCACTCCCGCATCCTTCTCTCAAGCCATGACCCAATCACATTGGCGACAAGCCATGCTCTAAGAGTTTCTTGCTCTTCAACAACAAGGCGCCCGCTCTCATTCCTCCTCCTAACCAACACATTCTAGGTAGTAAATGGATGTTTCAAATCAAGTACAATATCGATGGCACCATTGCTCGATATAAGACACGTCTCGTCGCTCAAGGTTGTTCCCAACAACACGGGATCGACTATCAAGAGACATTCAGTCCCGTAGCCAAAATTCCCAACCTTTAGAATGCGTCTCACCATTGCCGCTAACGAGAAATGGCCAATTACACAACTTGATGTATTGAATGTTTTTTTTCACGAAAAATTAGTTGACGCAGTTTATATGAAACAAACTGGGCTTCATTGACACCCAAAATCCTCTTCTCATGTGCAAACTACACAAAGCCATTCATGATTTGAAACAGGCACCCCGACAATGATACTCTACTTTCTCTCAAATTCTTTTCACTCACAATTTTAAGCAATGTCATTCCCTCGCTTTTGCTATATCACCATCATAGCATCATAATCTACCTTCTCATCTACGTCGATGACATTTTAATCACAGGCAACTTTTCCACCTCAATTGAATCACTCATTCACAATCTTAGCCAACAATTTAATCTAATACAACTTCGCCCAATATCTAATATTCTAGGGCTTCAGATTCTTAACACATCCATGGGTTATATAATGCAGCAAACGAACTATACCACTGAACTACTCAACAAGACAGGCATGCTTCACTCAAAGCATATTCTATCCCCCCTTCCCACAAAACCT
>JXCR01099720.1:124498-135899 GCA_002079205.1 Phalaenopsis hybrid cultivar
TTTCTCCCTCTGCTTATTCTCAATTATCTGTTTCTTGGTCTTTTGTCCGAACCAAATGTATGATCTTTTGTTATTAACAGTAAGAGATGCAAACATATGGAGATGTTGTTCTTAAGGATTTTATACTATTTTCACTGTAAGTTCCTTCTTGCTTGGTTTAGGGCTAATCAAGGGCAGAACCGGTCTCCTTTTTTAGGGGAGCAAACTGCCGTCCTAGAACTAACGTGGGAGAGGGGGCTAGGGCAACGAAGGACAAAATGCTATTTTAAAAGAGTCAAAAGACCAAATTGACCTCCCATATAAGCAAAAATTTGAACTCGAGGAGGGTCAATTTTCCCCCTGAACCCTTCCTGGATCCGCCTCTGGGGCTAATAGATTTTTGTGTTTCTTGATTGATAATGAATCACTTGTATTTTTCTTCGCAAGCATAATAAAAAAGAATCGGATGGAGATTACCTCATGATGTAGAGTTCAACTAAACTCGAACCTTGTTATATGGCTCTGTTTCTTTCTTCATGTTTCTTTTCCTAGATTTTGATGTTATATAGTTTCCCAACAGTTATCTGAAAAAGAAAGTAAGGAATAGTTAATATTTATAGATCTTTTTGTTTCTTTAATGATTATGGAAGTCGGACACTATGAAAAGCTGATTGCGTTGTCAAACTACGTATCAGGATATTAAATTTTTTAGGGCTATTTGATTTGCTGAAAAAATATACATAAAAATGAAACATATTATATATGAAATGTCTTAAAGCTTTCTGTTAGACAAAATAAATGCAGGCAGCCATCAGCCGGGGACTCAAGATGATGTGGTGGCAGCTTCTGCAATTCATTTTCAAATTGGCCGGATCGAACAATTTTTGGATTAAAAGGTGAAGTTCAAATTCATTAAATTTTTTACAATATTTCATTTTCATCAAATCAAATGCTACAATTTGCAAATGGAATGTGCTTGCTTTGGGAGTGCAAATAACCACAGCTATTAGTGGGAGGAACCCTGTTTTTTGAACATGTAAATCATCATAGTTTCTCCCTTCATTCTCAGCTCATCTCCTACTTGTTAATTGGAAATATGAACATTTTATGTTAAATTGTTGATACTATCACTTGGGCTACTAGTGCTGGTCATTTTGCAATTCTTGAGAAAGTTTTTGGTCTTTTTTTATTTCTCCCTTTCATACTGTCTTTTTGTTTTGTAATTCTGTCACTTGATATCAAGTCATACTTCATCATTTTTGTCACTTTAATACATTTTATAAATATTATTGCATTCGGGACATTCACAATCGTATTGCATGATTATAAAACTATGGAATTCTTCTATTACTCATCTCTTATTAATCACAAATCAATGTTGTTGTTTCATAATGTTATATATGGCTCTCAATTGATTTATTAAAGGTAATGACATACTTGTGATTTCCTTGTGAGCTTCTATGGTCTACTTGGGGGGCCTCATCTATTTACTCATCTATTTATAAATAGATGAGGGAGGCTTGTAGGAGAATAAAGCTACAAGGGAAGAAGATAGGCTTGTAGAGGAGGCTACTACAAGAAAAGAAGATAGGCTTGTAGGGGGGAGAGGTCACTACAAGGAGGAAGATAGAAATCAAACCAATAAGACCAAGAAGGAAAGAAAATCAGTCCAAGAAGAAGAAGAAAGGGGAGAGGCTTCAAGAATTAAGAGAGGAGTGTTAGATCTTGTATAGAGAAAGTTTTGAGAGGGAGAGATCTAGAAGAGTGTTCATCCCTTGATGTAAAAAGTCTGTAATTCTTCTTTGCCTTAAAGAATTTTGTTGGTGATTCCCTCCAGTGGATGTAGTCTATAGACTGAACCACATAATTGGTTGTGTTTCTGTGTTTGTTTTTCTTGCATTTCATTTCCTACATTATGTCTTTCTGTTTTTCCTTTGTATTGCTTGCTATGTTTTCATTTCTTGGCTACAGTAGCCATTATGCAGCGGGATTTGGCAGTCAAGGTCCTTGGCTGAGGTAGTCCAAGAATTCCATTCCTTCGACTACAACAAGGAAGGAATTCTACAGTCCATTTCTCTCGGCTACAACAAGGAGTTCGGTATTCTGCTGCCAAGAACCGAAGTCCATCATTTCTTTCGATACTCCAGGATCAATTCGACAACAAGGGGTTCGGCAAAGGAACTCTGTGCTTCTTCCAGCAGCCTTCGACATTCCACTCCCAAGAATCGCAGGTGGTGTGTTGTATCCAACGGCAGCAAGGAGTCCCGTGGGAATTCATCGAACAGCAAGAAGTCTGCGGCAAGAAGTTCCTTCCAAGCAATACAACATGGTTCTTTCCAACAGGAAAGAGGTACTCGGCAAGCCAGAGTTCTTCACATTTCTTGGTGTTTCGTGGTGCGATTTCACAACACATAATTATTAAAATTTTTTGGGGCCCCTCAGATACTCTTATCTATATCGAGANCGGTCTCCTTTTTTAGGGGAGCAAACTGCCGTCCTAGAACTAACGTGGGAGAGGGGGCTAGGGCAACGAAGGACAAAATGCTATTTTAAAAGAGTCAAAAGACCAAATTGACCTCCCATATAAGCAAAAATTTGAACTCGAGGAGGGTCAATTTTCCCCCTGAACCCTTCCTGGATCCGCCTCTGGGGCTAATAGATTTTTGTGTTTCTTGNTTACTTCATGTTTTTATTTTTTATTTTTTGGTGCATTTTGTTTTGCTTTTGTTTTAATATGAAATAGAAAGATGTTTGGTATTTTAAATAAATGTTATTTAGTTTTTATAGCATATTGCATTAGATGGCAATGACCACTAGCGGTGGCGGTGATCGGTGGCCGGCAGCAGCGGAAAGTGTCCTCCATTGACACGTAGAAAATAATTAAAAATTATTTTGAGCATTGTAAAAAAAGGAACTTGATTTGTGCTTGTAGCTTATTTTTACAACGATTCTTCCCATGTTTCGCATGCATTGGTGTGATTCACTTGAAAGATTGCTTGTTTCTCCCTCTTCTTATTCTCAATTATCTGTTTCTTGGTCTTTTGTCCGAACCAAATGTATGATCTTTTGTTATTAACAGTAAGAGATGAAACATATGGAGATGTTGTTCTTAAGGATTTTATACTATTTTCACTGTTAAGTTCTTTCTTGCTTGGTTTAGGGCTAATCAGGGGCAGAACCGGTCTCCTTTTTAGGGGAGCAAACTGCCGTCCTAGAACTAACGTGGGAGAGGGGGCTAGGGCAACGAAGGACAAAATGCTATTTTAAAAGGTTCAAAAGACCAAATTGACCTCCCATATAAGTAAAAATTTGAACTTGAGGAGGGTCAATTTTCCCCCTGAACCCTTCCTGGATCCGCCTCTGGGGCTAATAGATTTTTGTGTTTCTTGNGTCCCTCACGTGACAAATTGAATCATTTTGAGTTTTCTTTTAACGTCTCCCTTTATTTGCTACCATGTTGTTTTGGAGTACTTTATATTTTTTTTTTTATTTTTTTGTGCATTTTGTTTTGATTTTGTTTTAATATGAAATAGAAAGATGTTTGGTATTTTAAATAAATGTTATTTCAGTTTTTATAGCATATTGCATTAAATGGCAATGACCACTAGCGGTGGCGGTGATCGGTGGCCGGCAGCAGCGGAAAGTGTCCTCCATTGACACGTAGAAAATAATTAAAAATTATTTTGAGCATTGTAAAAAAAAGAAACTTGATTTGTGCTTGTAACTTATTTTTACAACGATTCTTCCCATGTTTCAGCATGCATTGGTGTGATTCACTTGAAAGATTGCTTGTTTCTCCCTCTGCTTATTCTCAATCATCTGTTTCTTGGTCTTTTGTCCGAACCGAATGCATGATCTTTTGTTATTAACAGTAAGAGATGCAAACATATGGAGATGTTGTTCTTAAGGATTTTATACTATTTTCACTGTAAGTTCCTTCTTGCTTGGTTTAGGGCTAATCAAGGGCAGAACTGGTCTCCTTTTTTAGGGGGGCCAAACTGCCCTCCTAGACCTAACGTGGGATAGGGGGCTAGGGCAACGAAGGACAAAATGCTATTTCAAAAGGGTCAAAAGACCAAATTAACGTCCCATATAAGTAAAAATTGGAACTTGAAGAGGGTCAATTTTCCCCCTGAACCCTTCTTGGATCCCCCTCTAGGGCTAATAGATTTTTGTGTTTCTTGATTGATAATAAATCACTCGTATTTTTCTTCGCAAGCATAATAAAAAAGAATTCGGATGGAGATTACCTCATGATGTGGAGTTCAACTAAACTCGAACCATGTTATATGGCTCTGTTTCTTTCTTCATGTTTTTTTTTCATAAATTTTGATGTTATATAGTTTCCCAACAGTTATCTGAAAAAGAAAGTAAGGAGTAGTTAATATTTATAGATCTTTTTGTTTCTTTTGATGATTATGGAAGTCGGTCACTAGGAAAAGCTGATTGCGTTGTCAAACTAAGTATCAGGATATTAAATTTTTTAGGGCTATTTGATTTGCTGAANAAATCACTTGTATTTTTCTTCGCAAGCATAATAAAAAAAGAATCGGATGGAGATTACCTCATGATGTAGAGTTCAACTAAACTCGAACCTTGTTATATGGCTCTGTTTCTTTCTTCATGTTTCTTTTCCTAGATTTTGATGTTATATAGTTTCCCAANGAATCACTTGTATTTTTCTTCGCAAGCATAATAAAAAAGAATCGGATGGAGATTACCTCATGATGTAGAGTTCAACTAAACTCAAACCTTGTTATATGGCTCTGTTTCTTTCTTCATGTTTCTTTTCCTAGATTTTGATGTTATATAGTTTCCCAACAGTTATCTGAAAAAGAAAGTAAGGAATAGTTAATATTTATAGATCTTTTTGTTTCTTTTGATGATTATGGAAGTCGGTCACAAGGAAAAGCTGATTGCGTTGTCAAACTAAGTATCAGGATATTAAATTTTTTAGGGCTATTTGATTTGCTGAAAAAATATACATATAAATGAAACATAATATATTTGAAATGTCTTAAAGCTTTCCGTTAGACAAAATAAATGCAGGCAGCCATCAGCCGGGGACTCAAGATGGTTGTGGTGGCAGCTTCTGCAATTAATTTTCAAATTGGCCGGATCGAACAATTTTTGGATTAAAAGGTGAAGTTCAAATTCATTAAATTTTTTACAATATTTCATTTTCATCAAATCAATTGCTACAATTTGCAAATGGAATGTGCTTGCTTTGGCAGTGCAAATAACCACAGCTATTAGTGGGAGGAAACCTGTTTTTTGAACATGTAAATCATCATAGTTTCTCCCTTCATTCTCAGCTCATCTCCTACCTGTTAATTGGAAATATGAACATTTTATGTTAAACTGTTGATAATATCACCTGAGCTACTAGTGCTGGTCATTTTGCAATCATTTTTGTCACTTTAATACATTTTATAAATATTATTGCATTCGGGACATTCACAACCGTATTGCATGATTATAAAACTATGGAATTCTTCTATTACTCATCTCTTATTAATCACAAATCAGTGTTGCTGTTTCATAATTATTAAAATTTTTTGGGGCCCCTCAGATACTCTGATCTATATCGAGAGAACAAGGAATTAAAGCAAAGCCTTTGGCCTTCGGATTTGTGAGAATCAATTGGAGTTACATATACGAAATAACTTCAGTTTAATATAATAATAAAGGGATTATATCCTTAATTTACTTAAACAATCGACTTAATCCTGATTTCATTGAATAACCAGAAAGCTGTAGAGAATTACAAGGCCTTGAATGACTAATTTGGATCCTAAAATAACTTTAAACAAAATAATAGCAATTGACCATAATACAATTGTCAGTGATATTGTCTTTAAAAAAATATTTGCAAATATATAATAATGGAAAAAAAAAAGAAAATATGTAAATTGAATATTGATTCTCCACATTCTGTGATGAGATCAGATATGATGCAATGATTATATCACTCCATTTGAATTCTTATTGAATAATTTGACATTGTGTGCACTCCAATTCCAACTTTCCCCACCACTTTATGCTAATAAGAAAAAAAAAATGTATTTTTTTCCATTAATTTCTAATGTTTTTGAACTTCCCAACAAGTCATGAGAAGTCATAGATGAATACCACTTAATCTGTTACTGTTGCGTGACAGTGATTAGTAAGCATAATTAAAACCACATATAATTAATCTTGTCACACAAAGACAAATCATGGGTTGGTGTTCNTGGAAAAAAAAAAGAAAATATGTAAATTGAATATTTGATTCTCCACATATTCTGTGATGAGATCAGATATGATGCAAGGATTATATCACTCCATTTGAATTCTTATTGAATAATTTGATATTGTGTGCACTTCAATTCCAACTTTCCCCACCACTTTATGCTTTAATTTCTAATGTTTTTGAACTTCCCAACAAGTCATGAGAAGTCATAGATGAATCCCACTTAATCTGTTACTGTTGCGTGACAATGATTAGTAAGCATAATTAAAACCACATATAATTAATCTTGTCACACAAAGACAAATCATGGGTTGGTGTTCAAAAACCTTTTTTTTCATATTTTTCAAATGAAGCGGATAGTTCAAAAGAAGAAAAATAATAAAAATAATCCAAAAGTCTTAGTGGTTTGATATTCAGAGACTTTTGATGGTTTCAGACTTCAACTCTCAGTCCCATAATTAAGTCCAATCTAGAAAAAGAGAATCCCACTAAATCTGTCATATTAATTTATATACTTAGCATTCCCACTAGAAAAATGTAAATTAATTCAAACTATTTATAAGAATTTCTTCAAACTCAGCTATAAATGCTCCAATCCCTGGTCCTCATCCCCATCTCTCAACCAACCAACAGCTCATCCATGGCAGCAGGGAAGCTGGAGGGAGCTAAGTTTTCTATGCTTCAAGCCTTCCTTCTCCTCCTCCTCTGTTCCAACGTTCCAGGAACAGCTTTTGCTGCTAAGATTAATGNATATATATATCTGTATATATGTATATGTATCTATATATCTATATATATGTATATGTATATATATATNCAAACTTTCTTTTAGTGCCGACAAGGAGCTTGGGCGCAGAGCAGGCCCTAACCGATTCTCCAGTAGGAGGTTGGATCGTCACCCACCCTCTTTTCATTGGGCGGGAATTATTCCCCCTTCCCTTTTTGTTCTCTTGCTGATATATCTATTATACATATGTTGTTTATAGTGTTAGGGTTTAGTTTTTACCATGTCAGAACAGTCTCCGATGTCCCTCCTTTTTCTAGAGGTGTATCCGACAATGAGCAGGTGATCCGGTTGTAATTTGTCCCGAGGTGGTGTGCATCTATCCCTCCCTTCCGACATATTGCCGCCCATACTTCCTGTCGACCGTTTTATCCTTCGAAGATTCATTTGAATTTGGATTTAATTTAGATAGATGAGGTATGATTATAGTTTTATAAAATAATGTTTAATTTTGAAAAGTGAGACCGAGCAGACTTCACATACTTGATAGTTTAGATTACTAAGCGCGATACCGCAAACAGTACACTATCCCGAAATATATGCATACAACTTTTTTGCAGGCTTGACCACCTAAACTAAAAGATCTATGACATCTGATTGGTCTGCGAAACGTTTATATAAGCCGACAAGTTCCTTAGTTTAATACGGGAGATTAAGTTAGGTTTATATTAAGCTGAGTTCTTAAGTTCCCTATAGTTAATTACATCTTAAATGATTGAAATCACTTGAGAAGACTCTCGATTTAGATCAGTGGTTTTACTTTCAGGATTACAAAGTTTAGGTTTCCAAGGATAAAATATGAGGAATTCAAAAGGGGGATGGCTCAAAATATGAACAGATATTTTCAGTAGTCAACGGAGTGAAATGTAGGGGATGTCATCGATTAAGGGAGAACCCCGGTGACTTCCTAACTATCCTACGATCAGACCTTAACTCTAAAGAGACATTCTACACCTCGTCGTCGTGGTCTCGATCGGCGCCCTTCGTCCGCTTGCTTCCATGCTTCGCTTCTTAGAAAGACTACTCTAAGCTTCATAGCAGATTGATTATAAGTTCAGTTTTGTGGTGTGTATAAATGTACAATTGTTGGGTCAGTGGCTCGCTCGGGGTACCTCCTAAACAAGGTGTCCAATTGACCTTTAGCCTAAAAGTCCTCTGTAAGTATGTAGAAACAACATGAGTTATAAAAGGAAACATTTGATGTGACACAGGAAACAGTAAACGGTAATATTGCAAGCATGAATTATGTATATATGCATTAAAGTGTGTAGTAGCAAAAGTAAATGTTGTAAATGTAAAACAAACCTGTATACCTGATGGGTCGACGACTCTCGAAAAGACTCGAGAAAAGGCGGCAGATGACCCAAAATAATTCGAGAAAAAAAAGAAACTACCGAAAAACACGAGGAAAATTTGAAGAAAATCATGAGTGCTTTACAAAGACTTCGATAAAACCGTCGGAAAACACACAAAAATTCAAAGAAAGAAAAGTCATAAGCATTCAGGTCGAGCTAGGCTCAGAATTAGGTATTTTGGAGGGACTCCGAAGGCAACTATGAGTCACTCGTATGTATAGAGCCGACATTCAACTAGAAATGTGTCCTACTATAACAACTTAAGCGGGTACTCCTTAGCCCAATATTGGCGATTGATAAGTGGACAATCAAATTATGTTATTTAAAATTTATATTTTAGATGCATATAGGTTTCATGCATACAAGAAAAGTAGTGTCAACTTTGGTAGTTAAAATACTTTAGAAAATAACGTATATGTTCTTATCGTATGTGTTCGTATCATTTCTTTTTTTTTATAAAAATATGATTATTCACAAGTTGATCGAATCGTCGTGCCTGGACCACCAACAATCTAAGTAGGCAAGGGTGCTCTGCTAGCATGGTGATGCTGAATAATATTGTCATCCTACATTTCACCGGGTCCTTGGATTGGGTCCCGATGTCGTAGGATGACATATTATTTCGCTCTGCCACAGAATGCATTTATCATCAAGGTCTAATGCTCAAAAATCGACCGTCCCACTTACGACCTTGCTTGATGGTTTCATATATAGCCAGAGCTATATACGCGTACTTATGTATCGGACATGAGCATCTAAAACCCAAACCAGGAAGCAAGGAAAGTGCACTGAAAAGCAAGAAATGAAAAAGAAAGAAGGCTAACCCACCTCCAAAATTAATTTAGTAAAGAAAAGTCAAAACGGTAGGAGGGTTAGCCTAAAACACCCATCCAATAAGACTTCTTAAATGAGTAATGAGATGGGCACACTCCCCGATGTTAGCCCGGAACAACCCCGAAATGCACAATTTAGAGACTTTCAAGCTATTCCCAAACCTTTCTCAAATATCCAAAGATTTTCTTTTCTCTCTCTTTTTTTTCCTTTTATTGCTATCAATTCAGCCCACATAATTGGGCCCTGAAACATCTCCAAACATTTAACAAATCATTCCTCAAAAAGGGGCATTTGAATTTTTCCATATAACAAGAATCAAAATGTTCCAATTCACGAATCGATAAAGCACTCAATTCCACCTCGAACCAAAACCTTCCAATGCCATACAAACCCAACACTACAGAAGAAACCCTGCAAGTGCTCATGACCAGGGGCAGCCAAGAGAGCAAACCGAGCCCAACATAAGGTAAATCACACCCACGTGCTCTCAAGTAGAAGCAGCAAGGGGGACCACCTAACTGGTGCACAAAAGAACCAACAGACACAGGCAAGGGCTCTCAGATTGGAGCAGCAAGAGGGACCACCAAACTGGTGCACAAAGGAACCAACAGGCACAAACAAAGGCTCTCAGGTTGGAGTAGCAAGGGAGCCAGCAAACCCAAACCAACAACCACAAGCTCACAGGTAGGAGCAGCCAAAAGGGGAAGACACCAGCTAACACCCAACACAAACAAGAGAACATAACAGGGAGGCTCACGTCCAGGAACCGCCAGGAGAGGACACCAACCCCACACCCACAACGAGGAACCAGCAGGAGAGCTCACGGCCAGGGGAAGCAACACAGGGCTCCAAAACAAGCTCCAAAAGCTTCAAAAATCAAACCTTACTATCTGCATGTGTTTCAAACAGAGGAAGCAACAAGGAACAACAATAAATTCCCCTTAAATAAGCCTTTTCCAAAAGCTAAAAAAAAAAAGACAACATTACATCCAACATATGATTCGAATAAAGGGGCAGCAACAGGAAATAAAACCAAGCCCAAAACCGACTGCTTAAGACACTAGACATATTCCAACATATATTCGAACAGGGGCAACAGACTTAAGGAGCAAAACCGAACCACAAAACCAACTTCTTAAAGCATTAAAATGGGCACCAACATATATTCGAATAGGGGGCATAACAGGAAATAAAACTAAGCCCCAAAACCAACTGGTATAAACACAAAACAGATTCCAGCATATATTCGAACAGGGGCAGCAGGCTTAAGGAGCAAAACCGAACCACAAAACCAACTTCTTAAATCATTAAAATGGACACCAGCATATATTCGAATAGAGGGAATAACAGTAAATAAAATCAAGCCCCAAAACCAACTGCTCTAAACACGAAACAGATTCCAGCATGTATTCAAACAGGAGTAGCAAAGGGAGCAAAACTGAGCCACCAAAATAGCTGCTCAAAACAAGAAATAATTTCAAAATGCATTCGAACAAGAAAGACAACGACAGGGAGCCAAATCGAGCCCCACNAATTTTTCCCAGCATGCATTTCGAGCAGGGAGAAATAACAAGAAACAGAGGAACGCAAGTAAACCCCCCGGGCCAATCTTCATTTCAACAGTAAATCGACTCAGCAAGGAGAAAAGAGAGAAGACCGCAGCCTTCAACATACATGTATAGATAATAAAAGCATAAAGAGAAGGCTTGCTTGTATACATGGATTAAAACATGCTTTCTTTAAACTATTATCTCAACTAACAACATGGAGCATTTAAAGCATACTCAACAGAAACATTAAAGGCTTAGTAATCGGTGGCAACACCATTATGAAATACCAGTTAGGACAAAGAGAAGCCTTATATATGTGTTCCCCTATTTTAACGCCTCTAACATGTGTCGAGCAGGGAAGAAGAGCAGAAGAGAGGAAACATACCTTGCTCGGACTTCTGTAATCATCAAAAGGAAGCCACAACACTCCCTAACTTCAAGCTCACAAGCAAAGCCACAACACTCCCAAACTTTAAGCTCACAAGCACCTAGCCGAGAAACGATCCCCGCAGAGTCTCTCCCGAGCTCCCAAAATTCGTAACCTCACAACAAAACCCCCCAGCAGCCCTTTATACATGCAGGAGAGAGGGAAACAAAGAAACGAAACTACCACAAGGGGAGGCCAACCTAGCGCTCGTCTCAGCAAAAAAAAAAAAAAAAAAAAAAA